>CAKNXH010082456.1:0-11624 GCA_932178445.1 Andricus quercusramuli
TTTCTATCCATTAGACAATCCAAAATCTTGTTTATCTTTTTCAAACCCTATCTTCCTATCCAATTGAATCCTTTTCTATATTTCTTCTAAAATATAAATCACCGCTATCTTTCTGAATCCTAGTCTTTTCTATCCAAATTATCAATGTTGCGCTTATCCACGTCTATCCTTTTCTATGCGTTAAGCAATCTAAAACCCTGTTCGATCTTTTTCAAATCCTATCTTCCTATCCAATTGAATCCTAGCCTTCCGATCCAAATAAATGTTCAGCTTATCCACGCCTATCCTTTTCAATCTCTATCTTCCTATCCAATTGAATGCTTTTCTATCTTTTGTGAAATTTAAATCACTGCTATCCTTCTCAATCCTATTATTTTCTATCTAAATGATCAATGTTCCGCTTATCCTCGTATATCCTTTTCTATCCATTATGCAATCCAAAATCCTTTTCGATCTTCTTCAATCCCTATCTTCCTATCCAATTGAATCCCTATCTTCCTATCCAATTGAATTCCTTTCTATCTTTTCTGAAACATGAATCACTCTGAATTCTAGTCTTTCTATCCGAATGAATGTTCCGTTTATCCACGCCTATCCTTTTCTATTCATTAGACAATCCAAAACCTTGTTTATCGTTTTCAATCCATATCTTCCTGTCCAGTTGAATCCGTCTCTATCTCTTCTGAAATATAAATCACTGCTATCCTTCTGAATCCTAGTCTTTCTATCCAAGTGAAAGTTCCGCTTATCCACATCTATTCCTTTCTATCCTTTGTCAATCCAAAATCTTGCCTATATCTTTTTAAATCCTTACCTACCTATTTAATTGAATTCCTTTCTATCTTTTCTGAAACATAAATCACTCTGAATTCTAGTCTTTCTATACGAATGAACGTTCCGTTTATCCACGCCTATCCTTTTCTATCCATTAGACAATCCAAAATCTTGTTTATTTTTCTCAATCCCTATCTCCCTGTCCAGTTGAATCCGTTTCTATCTCTTCTGAAATATAAATCACCGCTATCTTTCTGAATCCTAGTCATTTCTATCAAAATTATCAATGGTGCGCTAATTCACGTCTATCCTTTTCTATCCGTTATGCAATCTAAAATCCTTTTCGATCCAAACGAATGTTCAGCTTATCCACGCCTATCCTTCTCAATCTCTATTTTCCTATTTAATTGAATTCTTTTCTATCTGTTCTGAAATATAACTCAACGCTATCCTTCTGAATTCTAGTACTTCTATTTGGATGAATGTTCCGCTTACCCACATCTATCCTTTTCTATCCATTGTAAATCCAAAATCTTGTCTCTATCTTTTTCAATTCTTACCTACCTATCCAATTAAATACTTTTCTATTTCTTCTGAAATATAAATCACCGATATCGTTATGAATCCTAGTCTTTCCATCAAAATGAGAAATTTTCCACTCATCCACGTCATTCGTTTTTAATCCCTATCTTCCGATCCAATTGAATTCTTTTTTATCTTTTCTGAAATATAAAACACCGCAATCGTTCTGAATCCTAGTCTTGTTATCCAAATGAATGTTCTGCTTATCCACGTCTATCCTTTTCTATCCGTTATACGCTTTAAAATATTTTCTATCGTTTTTAATTCTTTTTTATCTCTTCTGAAATATAAGTCAGCCCACTTTTAAACGAAAATATTTTTTTTTTATTTAAATTTAAGAAAGTTTTTATTATAAAGAAATTCAAATAGAAGATTTATAAGAAGTTGTGAAAAAGTCTTAAATTGATTTAAAAACTTCTAATCGCGGGAAAAATTGTTGGAAGATAAACTATTTCGATAAAAATTTATCTTTTTGGTTTAAAATTCATCTATTCCAGTTGAAGATTCATCATTTGGATTGAGATTTTTTTTGTTAAAATTTAATTACGCCATTTTTGGTAGGAAACTGATCTTTTTTTAGTTAAAAATTCAACTTTTTGGTTGAAAATTGATCAAAAACCCAATTTTATTTGAAAACGGTTCATCAATTTAACAAATTTCCAATATTCGAAACAATATTTTGAATTTTCGCGGTCAGTCCAAAACGTGCGTTCCATCACTGAAATTCCGGAAACCGCAACGGAATTTTATTTTTGAATTTAGTTGCAAATTATTTGGCACGCTTCGCAAAAATCAATCGCTGTAATCAACTAGAAGATAAGCAAACGGGTGTTAACTAAGACATTGAATGAGAAATAATATTAAAAATATAAAATCCAAATAGTTAAACTCTCAAAAATTGTTGGAAAAAGTTAAACGGGGAATAACCGGCGAAAATCGCTTTTCCTAACCTCACTCTTAATCCTTTCTGCGTGGTCTTCAGTCTTCATTAGTTCATCGTCTTCATCATGATGGAGATGGAAGAAAAAGCGAAAACCGAAGCTCTTTATGAGAGATTTCGTAGTACTTTTAATAAGCTCACACCTCAAAAGTTTGATTCCTTACTTAGTCAATTCAGATCTTTACAAATTGATACTCAGGAAAAGATGGAAGGAGTCGTCAATTTAGTTTTTGAAATGGTGAGTTTCATTCAAAATCCAATTTCTTCTTCTTTGATTGTTTGAAATTCCTTTGTTTTCAAGAAAGAATTTACTGTATCGCACTTGCTAATCATCCAGAAAATTGTATTATGCATTACCTATAAATTAATCTCATTTCCTTTGTTATTTATTTCCGAAATCCGGAACAAAACACGTGGCCTTGGAAAGAATTCAAACAGTTGAAGTTCAACTATTGTTTTCTTTTTAAGCCGAAATGAAACGCACTTTAATCCAAAACGTAAATACTTTTCGTTTATGCATAAACAGGGCGTCTACTAACATGGAAACCTGCAAAAACTGGAATTGCCAGGGAATTTTCGTGTACTTGGAAAAACTGTCAGGGATTTTTTTTAAAGTCAAGGATTTTTTTCAAAAGCGTCCTTAAATTTGGTTGAAGTTGTAGTATAAAATTGAATAACAATCGTTTTCATTTGAAAAAGCAGCTTTTTAGTACTGAATTTAACTGTTTTGTTGAAAATTAGTTTTTTTGTTTATATATTCAATTATTTTAGTTGAAAATTCTATCAATTGTTAAAAAGTTGAACCCTTTTGTTAAAACTTAATTTTTGTTGTTAAAGATTCATAATTTTAATTGAAAATTCATCTGTTTGATTAAAAATTAATTTTTGTAGCTGAATATTTAGCCACGTACTCATTTTCTAGTTGGGAAGTTATCTTCTTGGTTAAAAATCCAACTATTCCAGTTGAAGATACATTATTTTAGTTGAAAAATCAACTATTTGGTTAAAAATTGATTTTTTTCAGTTGAAAATGTGTGTATTTTTATGAAAAATCCATCCTTTTGATCGAAAAGTAATCATCTATTGATCAGCTGTTACATTTTCCGTTCAGAATTCTTCTCTTTTCTTTCAAAATTTATCTCTTTTCGGTCGAACATAAATGTTTCAATTGATAATTTAACTATTCATTTTTTAAATAAAAAAATTATCTTTTCTATGTGAAAATTAATTTATTTTTTTGAAGATTCGTCTTTTTTGGTAGTAAATTATTCTTCTTGGTTAAAAATTCATCTCTCCGGTTGAAGAAGTAACTATTTTGTTGAAAACTTGTTTTCTTACAGTTGAAGATTAATTTTTTGAACTAAAAATTGAACTAATCCAGTTAAATATTTAATTATTTTATTTGCACATTCAACTACTTGTTAAAAAGTTAAACCTTTTGGTTGTAAGTTCATTTTGTTGCTATTAAAAATTCATCATTTTAATTGAAAATTCATCTGTTTGGTTGAAAAGTAATTTTTTTGGCTGGAAATTTAACCACGTACTCATTTTCTATTTGGGAAGTTATCTTCTTGGTTAAACATCCAACTATTGCAGTTGAAGATTTAGAATTATATTTAAGAATTGAACTACATATTTGGTTGAAAAATGTTTTTTTTTTTTTAGTTGAAAATTTGTGTATTTTGTTGAAAAATCCATCCTTTTTGGTAAAAAAATAATCTTCTATTAATCAATTGTTACATTTTCCGTTGATTATTCTTCTCTTTTCTTTAAAAATGTATCTCTTTTCGGTTGAATATAATTTTTTAATTGATAATTCATCTATTCATTTTTTAGTTGCAAATAGATTTTTTTTTGTTGAAAATTCGTTTTTTCTTTTTTTTTTAAAGTTGGTTTTTTTAGTTGAAAATGTAACTATTTTTTTTAATTCATTTTGTTTTTGCTTAAAAATTAATGTTTTTAACTGGAAATTGAACCAATCTGGAAAAACCGGAAAACCTAGAATTGAAAGGGTATTTTTATATATTTGGAAAAACTGTCGGATTTTTTTTTAAATCAAGGCATTATTTCCAAAGCTTTCTTAAATTGTGTTGGAATGGTAGTATAAAATTAAATAACAATCGTTTTCATTTAAAAAAGCAGCTTTTAATTACTGAATTTAACTGTTTTGTTGAAAATTAGTTTTTTTGTTTATATATTCAATTATTTTAGTTGAAAATTCAATTAATTGTTAAAAAGTTAAACCCTTTTGTTAAAAATTAATTTTTGTTCAAGATTCATCATTTCAATTGAAAATTCATCTGTTTGAGTAAAAATTAATTTTTTTTTAGCTGAAATTTTAACCACGTACTCATTTTCTGGTTGGTAAGTTATCTTCTTGGTTAAAAATCCAACTATTTCAGTTGAAGATACATGATTTTAGTTTAAAAAATCAACTATTTGTTTGAAAATTGATTTATTCTACTTGAAAATGTATGTATTTTTTTGAAAAATCCATCCTTTTGATCGAAAATTAATCATCTATTAATCAGCTGTTACATTTTCCGTCGAGAACTCTTTTCTTTAAAAATGTATCTCTTTTCGGTTGAATATAATTTTATAATTGATAATTCATCTATTCATTCTTTAGTTGCAAGTAGATCTTTTTTTGTTGAAAATTCGTTTTTTCTGGGTTTTTTTTAAGTTGATTTTTTAAACTGAAAATGTAACTATTTTTTGAAAATTCATTTTGTTTTTGGTTAAAAATTAATGTTTTTGACTGGAAATTGAACCAATCTGGAAAAACCGGAAAACCTAGAATTGCAAGGGTATTTTTATATACTTGGAAAAACTGTCGGATTTTTTTTTAAGTCAAGGCATTATTTCAAAAGCTTTCTTAAATTGTGTTAGCATTGTAGTATAAAATTAAATTACAATCGTTTCCATTTAAAAAAGCAGCTTTTAATTACTGTATTTAACTATTTTGTTGAAAATTCGTTTTTTTTCTGTTTATATATTCGATTATTTTAGTTGAAAATTCTATCAATATTGTTAAAAAGTTAAACCCTTTTGTTATAACTTAATTTTTTTTGTTAAAGATTCATCATTTTAATTGAAAATTCATCTGTTTGGTTGAAAAGTAATTTTTTTAGCTGAAAATTTAGCCACGTACTCATTTTCTAGTTGGGAAGTTATCTTCTTGGTTAAACATCCAACTATTCCAGTTGAAGATTTATAATTTTATTTAAAAATTCAACTTTTTGGTTGAAAGATGATTTTTTTTAGTTGAAAATTTGTGTATTTTGTTGAAAAATCCATCCTTTTTGATCGATAATTAATCTTCTATTAATCAGCTGTTAAATTTTCCGTTGAGAATTCTTCTATTTTTTTTTTCAAATGTATCTGTCTTCGGTTGAATATAATTTTTTAATTGATAAATTAACTATTCATGTTTTTATTGAAAATGTATTTTTTTTTAGTTGAAGATTAATTAATTTGTTTGAAGATTCGTCTTTTTTGGTAGTAAATTATTCTTCTTGGTTAAAAATTCATCTCTTCGGTTGAAAAAGTAACTATTTTATTGAAAATTTGTTCTTTTCTACTTGAAAATTAATTTTTTAAACTGAAAATTGAACTAATTCAGTTGAATATTTAATGATTTTAGATATAGTTACAAATTCCACTACTTGTTAAAAATGCATTGTTTTTTGTTTGAAGATTCATCATTGAAATTGAAAATTCATCTCTTCGGTTGAAACTTGAACTATTATGTTGACAATTCTTTTTTTG
Source organism: Andricus quercusramuli (assembly GCA_932178445.1). NCBI lineage: Eukaryota > Metazoa > Arthropoda > Insecta > Hymenoptera > Cynipidae > Andricus > Andricus quercusramuli. The sequence continues at coordinate 6,065 of CAKNXH010082456.1, forward strand.
TTTTGTCTGAAAGTTAATTTTTTATACTAAAAATGTAACTATATTGTTGAAAATTATTATAATTTTTTTGAAAATAAATATAACTGAAAATTGAACTAATTAAGATGGATATTCAATTATTCTAGTTGAAAATTCAACTATTTGTTAAAAAGTTTAACCTTCTTGTTGTAAGTTTATTTTGTTGTGGTTAAAAATTCATCATTTTAATTGAAAATTAATTTTTTTAGCTGAAAATTCAACCATGTACTCATTTTCTGGATGGGAAGTTATCTTTCTAGTTAAAAATTCAACCATTTTTTTGAAAAATGTTTTTTTTTTTAGTTGAAAATTTGTGTATTTTGTTGAACAATCCATCCTTTTTGGTCGATAATTAATCTTCTATTAATCGGCTGTTACATTTTCCGTTGAGAATTTTTCTGTTTTCTTGAAAAATTTATCTCTTTTCGGTTGAATATAATGTTTGTAATTGATAATTTAACTATTCATTTTTTTAATAGATTTAATACTTTCACGATGATTCATTATGATAAATTAAAAATTTTTCATTTTAAATATTTTTCGGGTTTCTATCGTGTGCAACATTCATAGTTTCGCACAAGATTGAAACCCGAAAAATCTTTAAAATTAAAAATGTCTTACTCATTTTTTTATTGAAAATTTATCTTCTTTAGTCGAAAATTAATTTTTTTTGAAGATTCGTCTTTTTCTGTAGTAAATTATTCATCTTGGTTAGAAATTCATGTCTACGGTTGAAAAAGTAACTATTTTTTTTTTTTAATTTGTTTTCTCCTAGTTGGAAATTAATTTTTTGAACTGAAAATTGAACTAATTCAGTTGAATATTTAATGATTTTAGATATAGTTACAAATTCAACTACTTTTTAAAAATGCATTGTTTTTTGTTTGAAGATTCATCATTCAAATTGAAAATTCATCTCTTTGGTTGAAACTTTAACTATTTTGTTGACAATTCTTTTTTTGTTTTGTTTGAAAGATAATTTTTTTTACTAAAAATGTAACTATATTGTTGAAAATTATAATTATTTTTTTTTTAAATAAATATAACTGAAAATTGAACTAATTAAGATGGATATTCAATTATTCTAGTTGAAATTTCAACTACTTGTTAAAAAGTTAAACTTTTTTGTTCTAAGTTTATTTTGTTGTTGTTGAAAATCCATCATTTTAATTGAAAATTAATTTTTTTATCTGAAAATTCAACCATGTACTCATTTTCTGGGTGGGAAGTTATCTTCTTGGTTAAAAATCCAACTATTCCAGTTGAAGATACATAATCTTAGTTGAAAATTCAACTATTTGGTTGAAAAATGATTTTTTTTAGTTGAAAATTTGTGTATTTTGTTGAAAAATCCATCCTTTTTGGTCGATAATTAATCTTCTATTAATCAGCTGTTACATTTTCCGTTGAAAATTTTTCTGTTTTCTTAATGTATCTCTTTTCGGTCGAATATAATTTTTAATTGATAATTTAACTAATCATTTCTTTTAATAGATTTAATACTTTCACGATGATTCATTATGATAAATTAAAAATCTTTAAAATAAAAAATTTCTTATTCATTTTTTTATTGAAAATTTATCTTTTTTAGTCGAAAACTAATTTTTTTCTGAAGATTCGTCTTTTTCTGTAGTAAATTATTCATCTTCGTTAAAAATTCACGTCTTCGGTTGAAAAAGTAACTATTTTTTTGAAAATTTGTTTTCTCCTAGTTGAAAGTTAATTTTTTTAACTGAAAATTTAACTAATTTTCTGGTTGAGAAGTCATCTTATTGGTTGAAAATCCAACTATTCCAGTTGAAGATTCATCATTTGAGTTAAGAATTCAACTATTTGGTTGAAAAATAATTTTTTAGTAGAAAATTCAACCATTTAGTTGAACATTTGTATATTTTGTTTAAAAATCCATCCTTTTTGGTAGAAAATTAATCTTATATTAATCAACTGTTACATTTTCCGTTTATAATTAATCTACTTTGTTTTAAAATGTATCCTTTTTCGGTTGAACATAAGTTTTTCAACTGAAAATTTAACTATACAGTTTTTTGTTGACAATTCATTCCTATTTTTGAAAATTCGTCTTTTTTGGTAGAAATTTTTTTTTTTTTTTTTTTGTTAAAATTTCATCACTTTGGTTAAATGTTTAATGATTTTATATATAGTTCAAAATTCAACTACTTGTTTAAAAACTTGAACTCTTCTCTTAAAAATTCATTGTTTTTTGTTTGAAGATTCATAACTTAAATTGAAAATTCATCTCTGGTTGAAAATGTAACTATTTTGTTGAAAATTCTATTTGTTGTTGGTTAAAAATTAAATTTTTAAACTGAAAATTGAACCAATCTGGAAAACCCGGAAAACCTAGAATTGCCACGGTATTTTTATATACCTGGAAAAACTGTCAGGGTTTTTTTTTTTTAAGTGAAGCAATCTTTTCGTAAGCTTGCTTAAATTCGGTTGAAATTGTAATATAAAGTCAAATAACAATCGTTTCCATTCGTAAAAGTATTTTTTTCTTTGTTTGAAATTAATTTTTTTATCGGAAAATTCAACTATTTCTTTTTTAATTGAAAGTTGATATTTTTTGTTGAAAATTTGTATTTTCTGGTAGCAAGTTATTCTTCTTGGTTAAAAATACATATCTTTGGTTAAAAATGTAACTATTTTGTTGAAAATTTGTTTTTTTCTAATTGAAAATAATTTTTTCAACTGAAAACTCAACTATTCATTTTTTACTTGAAAATTTGTCCTGTTCAGTTGAAAATTCGTCATTTTGTAGAAAGTTATTCTTCTTGGTTAAAAATTATTCTCGGGTTGAAAATTTGTTTTTTATTAGTTTAAAATTATTTTTGTTTTAACTGAAAATTCAACTTTTCTTTTTTTAGCCGAAAATTTATCTTTTCAGTTAAAAATTTATCTTTTTAAGTTGAAAATTCGTTTTTTTGCCTGGTAGAAAATTATTCTTCTTAGTTAAAAATTCATCTCTTTGGTTGAAAATGTAACTTTTTTGTTGAAAATTTGTTTTTTCTCAGTTAAAATTTAAATTTTTTAACTGGAAATTCAACAATTCATTTCTAATTGAAAATTTATATTTTCACTTGCATTTTTTTGTAGAAAATTATTCTTCTCGGTTAAAAATAAAACAGACTGAAATTAGTGAAAAGGAAAGTTTTTACCATTATAAAATTTGTATTGCTTTCTCAATTCTTACTGAATATATATTACATATATTTTCTTATAAAAATGAATTTGCTCAAAATGTTCAAATAATTTTTATTTTAATATTGTAGTTCAGATGGAAAAGTTGTACTTCTTATTAAAAAGGTTATAGCTGAATAGATGTTTTTATTTAAGCTAAAAAATAGCCAAACTCTGTTTTTTAAAATAATTTTTTAACTATTTAATAATTATTGTAAATTTGCAAAGTATCGTAAGAAAGAGTTACTGGAAATACATTATTTGTTTATTCCGTAAAAAATTGAGACTATTAGTTGAAAATTAGGCAAACTCTTAATTTGCTGGTGAAAGTTTTTTAAATAATTAATAATTCTTGGAAATTTGCAAGGCATGATTGAAAAAAGTAATCAGAAAGATATTCTTAGTCGACTCCGTAAACAAATTGTGGCTATTCCTTGAAGAATAGTCAAATTTTGAATTTGTTTATGAAAATTGTTTTAAAAATTGCCAAATAACATCTATTTTCAATCAATAGTGATAAAACTTTTACTTTTCTCACATTTCGTACCCAAACACTGAATCTCAATTAGCTAAACATTGCATGTCCCGAAACGAATTTTTATTCGATAATTGGTTTATAACGTAGTAATTAATTTTTATAATTATTTACATTCACTGGAAACTATTTATATATTATAATTTGAGAACATATGTATAATCTTATTTCATAAATCTGAAAGTATCAAAAAAATGATACTTCTGAAGATTTAAAAAAAATGTAAACTTGGTTGTTAAATAAACCATTTTTTAAATTTATTTTTAAAAATCCCGATATACTAAATTTTCCGACATTTAAAACGCTTTCATTAAAAAAAAAGTACTCAAATCTTTGAAAATTTCGAACATTTTGAACTATAAATTAACTAAAATTGTGAAATGAATTAATTCTAAAATCGAAAACTAAAATTAACTAAAAATGAACCAAAATAATAAAAAAATTCTTAATAAATGGTTTGAAACTAAAACTTGGAAAATGGATTTTTTTATATCAAATAGAGAAACATTTACGATACTCATCATTTTCGTAGTATCATATTCGTTAATAGATGATAAAAAAATTATTATCATTCAAAAAATAATTGTATTCTTTGGAATTTGTAAATCATAGAAAAGAGTCATCGGAAAGACATTCTTAGTTGACTCCGTTTTCTTTAAAGTTAAATGAGCCAATCATGAACAAATTAAAGTAAATTTATGAACTTCTTTAAATACCGAAAATAATTCAAATTTCCATCGCTCCATATTAATTTATCATACTATAAAACGAGAACCCCTTTTTGAAAAAAGACGGCGTTAAATGGTAAAAATGTAACTTCTTTTTTCTCTCATATTTTCAGGCTATTAGTGAACCTGATTCCTGTGTAGCATATGCCCTCATGTGTAAGGAACTTGCTCTCATGCAAGTTTCCGGCACCAATCCTAGAGATTCTTCTGCAACAAATTTCAAGAAATTAATTGTTACTCGGTGCCAGAGAGAATTTGAAAAAGATTCTGAGAACGCAAAAATGAGGGAAACCAAAGCCATCGAAATTGAGGAATGCACAGATCTTGTAAGTTTTTGCAAAATCATTTTTGAACATTATTTTGTGAATCAGATCGATTTGTGATAAAAACATATTGATTTTAATACAATTACAGGCCGAAAAGCAGAAGTTGAAAATGCTTCTAGAAGAGGAAGAAAAAAAGATGCGAAATCGGTCTATTAATAATATTAGGTAAGATATTTCAAAGTAAGCAAGCCTTTTTTGAGCGATGAAATAATTTTTCTACTGTTTCAAAAAAAAAATAAAATAAAATAAATTCTCTACAAAACATTTGAACTTTCAACCTGAAAGTACTAATTTTCATGCAAAATGTAATAATGGTATTCAAACCAAAGAAAATTCAATTTTAAATAAAAACCGTTGAATATAACCAGAAAATACGTACTTTCAACAAAATACTTGAATTCTCAACTAAAACAGATTAATTTTCAAACATACAGTTACATTTTTAACAAAAAAAAATTTATTTTTTACCAAAAAAGACGAATTGTCAACACTATACGTATATTTTCTACCAAATAGTTGAATTTTCAACCAAGAACATTAATTTTTTTCAGAAAAGGTGAATTTTCTGCTAGATGTATAAATTTTCGACTTACTAGTTAAATTTTCAACTCAAAAAGATTAATTTACAACCAAAAATCGAATAGTTAAATTTTCAGTTAAAGAAGTTAATTTTCAATAAAAAGAAAACAAGTTGAATTTCCAAGCCAAAGAGACGAATTCTCTTCAAAACAGTTGCATTTTCAACCTGGGAATAC
>CAKNXH010082457.1:0-11625 GCA_932178445.1 Andricus quercusramuli
TTTCTATCCATTAGACAATCCAAAATCTTGTTTATCTTTTTCAAACCCTATCTTCCTATCCAATTGAATCCTTTTCTATATTTCTTCTAAAATATAAATCACCGCTATCTTTCTGAATCCTAGTCTTTTCTATCCAAATTATCAATGTTGCGCTTATCCACGTCTATCCTTTTCTATGCGTTAAGCAATCTAAAACCCTGTTCGATCTTTTTCAAATCCTATCTTCCTATCCAATTGAATCCTAGCCTTCCGATCCAAATAAATGTTCAGCTTATCCACGCCTATCCTTTTCAATCTCTATCTTCCTATCCAATTGAATGCTTTTCTATCTTTTGTGAAATTTAAATCACTGCTATCCTTCTCAATCCTATTATTTTCTATCTAAATGATCAATGTTCCGCTTATCCTCGTATATCCTTTTCTATCCATTATGCAATCCAAAATCCTTTTCGATCTTCTTCAATCCCTATCTTCCTATCCAATTCAATCCCTATCTTCCTATCCAATTGAATTCCTTTCTATCTTTTCTGAAACATGAATCACTCTGAATTCTAGTCTTTCTATCCGAATGAATGTTCCGTTTATCCACGCCTATCCTTTTCTATTCATTAGACAATCCAAAACCTTGTTTATCGTTTTCAATCCATATCTTCCTGTCCAGTTGAATCCGTCTCTATCTCTTCTGAAATATAAATCACTGCTATCCTTCTGAATCCTAGTCTTTCTATCCAAGTGAAAGTTCCGCTTATCCACATCTATTCCTTTCTATCCTTTGTCAATCCAAAATCTTGCCTATATCTTTTTAAATCCTTACCTACCTATTTAATTGAATTCCTTTCTATCTTTTCTGAAACATAAATCACTCTGAATTCTAGTCTTTCTATACGAATGAACGTTCCGTTTATCCACGCCTATCCTTTTCTATCCATTAGACAATCCAAAATCTTGTTTATTTTTCTCAATCCCTATCTCCCTGTCCAGTTGAATCCGTTTCTATCTCTTCTGAAATATAAATCACCGCTATCTTTCTGAATCCTAGTCATTTCTATCAAAATTATCAATGGTGCGCTAATTCACGTCTATCCTTTTCTATCCGTTATGCAATCTAAAATCCTTTTCGATCCAAACGAATGTTCAGCTTATCCACGCCTATCCTTCTCAATCTCTATTTTCCTATTCAATTGAATTCTTTTCTATCTGTTCTGAAATATAACTCAACGCTATCCTTCTGAATTCTAGTACTTCTATTTGGATGAATGTTCCGCTTACCCACATCTATCCTTTTCTATCCATTGTAAATCCAAAATCTTGTCTCTATCTTTTTCAATTCTTACCTACCTATCCAATTAAATACTTTTCTATTTCTTCTGAAATATAAATCACCGATATCGTTATGAATCCTAGTCTTTCCATCAAAATGAGAAATTTTCCACTCATCCACGTCATTCGTTTTTAATCCCTATCTTCCGATCCAATTGAATTCTTTTTTATCTTTTCTGAAATATAAAACACCGCAATCGTTCTGAATCCTAGTCTTGTTATCCAAATGAATGTTCTGCTTATCCACGTCTATCCTTTTCTATCCGTTATACGCTTCAAAATATTTTCTATCGTTTTTAATTCTTTTTTATCTCTTCTGAAATATAAGTCAGCCCACTTTTAAACGAAAATATTTTTTTTTTTATTTAAATTTAAGAAAGTTTTTATTATAAAGAAATTCAAATAGAAGATTTATAACAAGTTGTGAAAAAGTCTTAAATTGATTTAAAAACTTCTAATCGCGGGAAAAATTGTTGGAAGATAAACTATTTCGATAAAAATTTATCTTTTTGGTTTAAAATTCATCTATTCCAGTTGAAGATTCATCATTTGGATTGAGATTTTTTTTGTTAAAATTTAATTACGCCATTTTTGGTAGGAAACTGATCTTTTTTTAGTTAAAAATTCAACTTTTTGGTTGAAAATTGATCAAAAACCCAATTTTATTTGAAAACGGTTCATCAATTTAACAAATTTTCAATATTCGAAACAATATTTCGAATTTTCGCGGTCAGTCCAAAACGTGCGTTCCATCACTGAAATTCCGGAAACCGCAACGGAATTTTATTTTTGAATTTAGTTGCAAATTATTTGGCACGCTTCGCAAAAATCAATCGCTGTAATCAACTAGAAGATAAGCAAACGGGTGTTAACTAAGACATTGAATGAGAAATAATATTAAAAATATAAAATCCAAATAGTTAAACTCTCAAAAATTGTTGGAAAAAGTTAAACGGGGAATAACCGGCGAAAATCGCTTTTCCTAACCTCACTCTTAATCCTTTCTGCGTGGTCTTCAGTCTTCATTAGTTCATCGTCTTCATCATGATGGAGATGGAAGAAAAAGCGAAAACCGAAGCTCTTTATGAGAGATTTCGTAGTACTTTTAATAAGCTCACACCTCAAAAGTTTGATTCCTTACTTAGTCAATTCAGATCTTTACAAATTGATACTCAGGAAAAGATGGAAGGAGTCGTCAATTTAGTTTTTGAAATGGTGAGTTTCATTCAAAATCCAATTTCTTCTTCTTTGATTGTTTGAAATTCCTTTGTTTTCAAGAAAGAATTTACTGTATCGCACTTGCTAATCATCCAGAAAATTGTATTATGCATTACCTATAAATTAATCTCATTTCCTTTGTTATTTATTTCCGAAATCCGGAACAAAACACGTGGCCTTGGAAAGAATTCAAACAGTTGAAGTTCAACTATTGTTTTCTTTTTAAGCCGAAATGAAACGCACTTTAATCCAAAACGTAAATACTTTTCGTTTATGCATAAACAGGGCGTCTACTAACATGGAAACCTGGAAAAACTGGAATTGCCAGGGAATTTTCGTGTACTTGGAAAAACTGTCAGGGATTTTTTTTAAAGTCAAGGATTTTTTTCAAAAGCGTCCTTAAATTTGGTTGAAGTTGTAGTATAAAATTGAATAACAATCGTTTTCATTTGAAAAAGCAGCTTTTTAGTACTGAATTTAACTGTTTTGTTGAAAATTAGTTTTTTTGTTTATATATTCAATTATTTTAGTTGAAAATTCTATCAATTGTTAAAAAGTTGAACCCTTTTGTTAAAACTTAATTTTTGTTGTTAAAGATTCATAATTTTAATTGAAAATTCATCTGTTTGATTAAAAATTAATTTTTGTAGCTGAATATTTAGCCACGTACTCATTTTCTAGTTGGGAAGTTATCTTCTTGGTTAAAAATCCAACTATTCCAGTTGAAGATACATTATTTTAGTTGAAAAATCAACTATTTGGTTAAAAATTGATTTTTTTCAGTTGAAAATGTGTGTATTTTTATGAAAAATCCATCCTTTTGATCGAAAAGTAATCATCTATTGATCAGCTGTTACATTTTCCGTTCAGAATTCTTCTCTTTTCTTTCAAAATTTATCTCTTTTCGGTCGAACATAAATGTTTCAATTGATAATTTAACTATTCATTTTTTAAATAAAAAAATTATCTTTTCTATGTGAAAATTAATTTATTTTTTTGAAGATTCGTCTTTTTTGGTAGTAAATTATTCTTCTTGGTTAAAAATTCATCTCTCCGGTTGAAGAAGTAACTATTTTGTTGAAAACTTGTTTTCTTACAGTTGAAGATTAATTTTTTGAACTAAAAATTGAACTAATCCAGTTAAATATTTAATTATTTTATTTGCACATTCAACTACTTGTTAAAAAGTTAAACCTTTTGGTTGTAAGTTCATTTTGTTGCTATTAAAAATTCATCATTTTAATTGAAAATTCATCTGTTTGGTTGAAAAGTAATTTTTTTGGCTGGAAATTTAACCACGTACTCATTTTCTATTTGGGAAGTTATCTTCTTGGTTAAACATCCAACTATTGCAGTTGAAGATTTAGAATTATATTTAAGAATTGAACTACATATTTGGTTGAAAAATGTTTTTTTTTTTTTAGTTGAAAATTTGTGTATTTTGTTGAAAAATCCATCCTTTTTGGTAAAAAAATAATCTTCTATTAATCAATTGTTACATTTTCCGTTGATTATTCTTCTCTTTTCTTTAAAAATGTATCTCTTTTCGGTTGAATATAATTTTTTAATTGATAATTCATCTATTCATTTTTTAGTTGCAAATAGATTTTTTTTTGTTGAAAATTCGTTTTTTCTTTTTTTTTTAAAGTTGGTTTTTTTAGTTGAAAATGTAACTATTTTTTTTAATTCATTTTGTTTTTGCTTAAAAATTAATGTTTTTAACTGGAAATTGAACCAATCTGGAAAAACCGGAAAACCTAGAATTGAAAGGGTATTTTTATATATTTGGAAAAACTGTCGGATTTTTTTTTAAATCAAGGCATTATTTCCAAAGCTTTCTTAAATTGTGTTGGAATGGTAGTATAAAATTAAATAACAATCGTTTTCATTTAAAAAAGCAGCTTTTAATTACTGAATTTAACTGTTTTGTTGAAAATTAGTTTTTTTGTTTATATATTCAATTATTTTAGTTGAAAATTCAATTAATTGTTAAAAAGTTAAACCCTTTTGTTAAAAATTAATTTTTGTTCAAGATTCATCATTTCAATTGAAAATTCATCTGTTTGAGTAAAAATTAATTTTTTTTTAGCTGAAATTTTAACCACGTACTCATTTTCTGGTTGGTAAGTTATCTTCTTGGTTAAAAATCCAACTATTTCAGTTGAAGATACATGATTTTAGTTTAAAAAATCAACTATTTGTTTGAAAATTGATTTATTCTACTTGAAAATGTATGTATTTTTTTGAAAAATCCATCCTTTTGATCGAAAATTAATCATCTATTAATCAGCTGTTACATTTTCCGTCGAGAACTCTTTTCTTTAAAAATGTATCTCTTTTCGGTTGAATATAATTTTATAATTGATAATTCATCTATTCATTCTTTAGTTGCAAGTAGATCTTTTTTTGTTGAAAATTCGTTTTTTCTGGGTTTTTTTTAAGTTGATTTTTTAAACTGAAAATGTAACTATTTTTTGAAAATTCATTTTGTTTTTGGTTAAAAATTAATGTTTTTGACTGGAAATTGAACCAATCTGGAAAAACCGGAAAACCTAGAATTGCAAGGGTATTTTTATATACTTGGAAAAACTGTCGGATTTTTTTTTAAGTCAAGGCATTATTTCAAAAGCTTTCTTAAATTGTGTTAGCATTGTAGTATAAAATTAAATTACAATCGTTTCCATTTAAAAAAGCAGCTTTTAATTACTGTATTTAACTATTTTGTTGAAAATTCGTTTTTTTTCTGTTTATATATTCGATTATTTTAGTTGAAAATTCTATCAATATTGTTAAAAAGTTAAACCCTTTTGTTATAACTTAATTTTTTTTGTTAAAGATTCATCATTTTAATTGAAAATTCATCTGTTTGGTTGAAAAGTAATTTTTTTAGCTGAAAATTTAGCCACGTACTCATTTTCTAGTTGGGAAGTTATCTTCTTGGTTAAACATCCAACTATTCCAGTTGAAGATTTATAATTTTATTTAAAAATTCAACTTTTTGGTTGAAAGATGATTTTTTTTAGTTGAAAATTTGTGTATTTTGTTGAAAAATCCATCCTTTTTGATCGATAATTAATCTTCTATTAATCAGCTGTTAAATTTTCCGTTGAGAATTCTTCTATTTTTTTTTTCAAATGTATCTGTCTTCGGTTGAATATAATTTTTTAATTGATAAATTAACTATTCATGTTTTTATTGAAAATGTATTTTTTTTTAGTTGAAGATTAATTAATTTGTTTGAAGATTCGTCTTTTTTGGTAGTAAATTATTCTTCTTGGTTAAAAATTCATCTCTTCGGTTGAAAAAGTAACTATTTTATTGAAAATTTGTTCTTTTCTACTTGAAAATTAATTTTTTAAACTGAAAATTGAACTAATTCAGTTGAATATTTAATGATTTTAGATATAGTTACAAATTCCACTACTTGTTAAAAATGCATTGTTTTTTGTTTGAAGATTCATCATTGAAATTGAAAATTCATCTCTTCGGTTGAAACTTGAACTATTATGTTGACAATTCTTTTTTTGTTTTGTCTGAAAGTTAATTTTTTATACTAAAAATGTAACTATATTGTTGAAAATTATTATAATTTTTTTGAAAATAAATATAACTGAAAATTGAACTAATTAAGATGGATATTCAATTATTCTAGTTGAAAATTCAACTATTTGTTAAAAAGTTTAACCTTCTTGTTGTAAGTTTATTTTGTTGTGGTTAAAAATTCATCATTTTAATTGAAAATTAATTTTTTTAGCTGAAAATTCAACCATGTACTCATTTTCTGGATGGGAAGTTATCTTTCTAGTTAAAAATTCAACCATTTTTTTGAAAAATGTTTTTTTTTTTAGTTGAAAATTTGTGTATTTTGTTGAACAATCCATCCTTTTTGGTCGATAATTAATCTTCTATTAATCGGCTGTTACATTTTCCGTTGAGAATTTTTCTGTTTTCTTGAAAAATTTATCTCTTTTCGGTTGAATATAATGTTTGTAATTGATAATTTAACTATTCATTTTTTTAATAGATTTAATACTTTCACGATGATTCATTATGATAAATTAAAAATTTTTCATTTTAAATATTTTTCGGGTTTCTATCGTGTGCAACATTCATAGTTTCGCACAAGATTGAAACCCGAAAAATCTTTAAAATTAAAAATGTCTTACTCATTTTTTTATTGAAAATTTATCTTCTTTAGTCGAAAATTAATTTTTTTTGAAGATTCGTCTTTTTCTGTAGTAAATTATTCATCTTGGTTAGAAATTCATGTCTACGGTTGAAAAAGTAACTATTTTTTTTTTTAATTTGTTTTCTCCTAGTTGGAAATTAATTTTTTGAACTGAAAATTGAACTAATTCAGTTGAATATTTAATGATTTTAGATATAGTTACAAATTCAACTACTTTTTAAAAATGCATTGTTTTTTGTTTGAAGATTCATCATTCAAATTGAAAATTCATCTCTTTGGTTGAAACTTTAACTATTTTGTTGACAATTCTTTTTTTGTTTTGTTTGAAAGATAATTTTTTTTACTAAAAATGTAACTATATTGTTGAAAATTATAATTATTTTTTTTTTAAATAAATATAACTGAAAATTGAACTAATTAAGATGGATATTCAATTATTCTAGTTGAAATTTCAACTACTTGTTAAAAAGTTAAACTTTTTTGTTCTAAGTTTATTTTGTTGTTGTTGAAAATCCATCATTTTAATTGAAAATTAATTTTTTTATCTGAAAATTCAACCATGTACTCATTTTCTGGGTGGGAAGTTATCTTCTTGGTTAAAAATCCAACTATTCCAGTTGAAGATACATAATCTTAGTTGAAAATTCAACTATTTGGTTGAAAAATGATTTTTTTTAGTTGAAAATTTGTGTATTTTGTTGAAAAATCCATCCTTTTTGGTCGATAATTAATCTTCTATTAATCAGCTGTTACATTTTCCGTTGAAAATTTTTCTGTTTTCTTAATGTATCTCTTTTCGGTCGAATATAATTTTTAATTGATAATTTAACTAATCATTTCTTTTAATAGATTTAATACTTTCACGATGATTCATTATGATAAATTAAAAATCTTTAAAATAAAAAATTTCTTATTCATTTTTTTATTGAAAATTTATCTTTTTTAGTCGAAAACTAATTTTTTTCTGAAGATTCGTCTTTTTCTGTAGTAAATTATTCATCTTCGTTAAAAATTCACGTCTTCGGTTGAAAAAGTAACTATTTTTTTGAAAATTTGTTTTCTCCTAGTTGAAAGTTAATTTTTTTAACTGAAAATTTAACTAATTTTCTGGTTGAGAAGTCATCTTATTGGTTGAAAATCCAACTATTCCAGTTGAAGATTCATCATTTGAGTTAAGAATTCAACTATTTGGTTGAAAAATAATTTTTTAGTAGAAAATTCAACCATTTAGTTGAACATTTGTATATTTTGTTTAAAAATCCATCCTTTTTGGTAGAAAATTAATCTTATATTAATCAACTGTTACATTTTCCGTTTATAATTAATCTACTTTGTTTTAAAATGTATCCTTTTTCGGTTGAACATAAGTTTTTCAACTGAAAATTTAACTATACAGTTTTTTGTTGACAATTCATTCCTATTTTTGAAAATTCGTCTTTTTTGGTAGAAATTTTTTTTTTTTTTTTTTTGTTAAAATTTCATCACTTTGGTTAAATGTTTAATGATTTTATATATAGTTCAAAATTCAACTACTTGTTTAAAAACTTGAACTCTTCTCTTAAAAATTCATTGTTTTTTGTTTGAAGATTCATAACTTAAATTGAAAATTCATCTCTGGTTGAAAATGTAACTATTTTGTTGAAAATTCTATTTGTTGTTGGTTAAAAATTAAATTTTTAAACTGAAAATTGAACCAATCTGGAAAACCCGGAAAACCTAGAATTGCCACGGTATTTTTATATACCTGGAAAAACTGTCAGGGTTTTTTTTTTTTAAGTGAAGCAATCTTTTCGTAAGCTTGCTTAAATTCGGTTGAAATTGTAATATAAAGTCAAATAACAATCGTTTCCATTCGTAAAAGTATTTTTTTCTTTGTTTGAAATTAATTTTTTTATCGGAAAATTCAACTATTTCTTTTTTAATTGAAAGTTGATATTTTTTGTTGAAAATTTGTATTTTCTGGTAGCAAGTTATTCTTCTTGGTTAAAAATACATATCTTTGGTTAAAAATGTAACTATTTTGTTGAAAATTTGTTTTTTTCTAATTGAAAATAATTTTTTCAACTGAAAACTCAACTATTCATTTTTTACTTGAAAATTTGTCCTGTTCAGTTGAAAATTCGTCATTTTGTAGAAAGTTATTCTTCTTGGTTAAAAATTATTCTCGGGTTGAAAATTTGTTTTTTATTAGTTTAAAATTATTTTTGTTTTAACTGAAAATTCAACTTTTCTTTTTTTAGCCGAAAATTTATCTTTTCAGTTAAAAATTTATCTTTTTAAGTTGAAAATTCGTTTTTTTGCCTGGTAGAAAATTATTCTTCTTAGTTAAAAATTCATCTCTTTGGTTGAAAATGTAACTTTTTTGTTGAAAATTTGTTTTTTCTCAGTTAAAATTTAAATTTTTTAACTGGAAATTCAACAATTCATTTCTAATTGAAAATTTATATTTTCACTTGCATTTTTTTGTAGAAAATTATTCTTCTCGGTTAAAAATAAAACAGACTGAAATTAGTGAAAAGGAAAGTTTTTACCATTATAAAATTTGTATTGCTTTCTCAATTCTTACTGAATATATATTACATATATTTTCTTATAAAAATGAATTTGCTCAAAATGTTCAAATAATTTTTATTTTAATATTGTAGTTCAGATGGAAAAGTTGTACTTCTTATTAAAAAGGTTATAGCTGAATAGATGTTTTTATTTAAGCTAAAAAATAGCCAAACTCTGTTTTTTAAAATAATTTTTTAACTATTTAATAATTATTGTAAATTTGCAAAGTATCGTAAGAAAGAGTTACTGGAAATACATTATTTGTTTATTCCGTAAAAAATTGAGACTATTAGTTGAAAATTAGGCAAACTCTTAATTTGCTGGTGAAAGTTTTTTAAATAATTAATAATTCTTGGAAATTTGCAAGGCATGATTGAAAAAAGTAATCAGAAAGATATTCTTAGTCGACTCCGTAAACAAATTGTGGCTATTCCTTGAAGAATAGTCAAATTTTGAATTTGTTTATGAAAATTGTTTTAAAAATTGCCAAATAACATCTATTTTCAATCAATAGTGATAAAACTTTTATTTTTCTCACATTTCGTACCCAAACACTGAATCTCAATTAGCTAAACATTGCATGTCCCGAAACGAATTTTTATTCGATAATTGGTTTATAACGTAGTAATTAATTTTTATAATTATTTACATTCACTGGAAACTATTTATATATTATAATTTGAGAACATATGTATAATCTTATTTCATAAATCTGAAAGTATCAAAAAAATGATACTTCTGAAGATTTAAAAAAAATGTAAACTTGGTTGTTAAATAAACCATTTTTTAAATTTATTTTTAAAAATCCCGATATACTAAATTTTCCGACATTTAAAACGCTTTCATTAAAAAAAAAGTACTCAAATCTTTGAAAATTTCGAACATTTTGAACTATAAATTAACTAAAATTGTGAAATGAATTAATTCTAAAATCGAAAACTAAAATTAACTAAAAATGAACCAAAATAATAAAAAAATTCTTAATAAATGGTTTGAAACTAAAACTTGGAAAATGGATTTTTTTATATCAAATAGAGAAACATTTACGATACTCATCATTTTCGTAGTATCATATTCGTTAATAGATGATAAAAAAATTATTATCATTCAAAAAATAATTGTATTCTTTGGAATTTGTAAATCATAGAAAAGAGTCATCGGAAAGACATTCTTAGTTGACTCCGTTTTCTTTAAAGTTAAATGAGCCAATCATGAACAAATTAAAGTAAATTTATGAACTTCTTTAAATACCGAAAATAATTCAAATTTCCATCGCTCCATATTAATTTATCATACTATAAAACGAGAACCCCTTTTTGAAAAAAGACGGCGTTAAATGGTAAAAATGTAACTTCTTTTTTCTCTCATATTTTCAGGCTATTAGTGAACCTGATTCCTGTGTAGCATATGCCCTCATGTGTAAGGAACTTGCTCTCATGCAAGTTTCCGGCACCAATCCTAGAGATTCTTCTGCAACAAATTTCAAGAAATTAATTGTTACTCGGTGCCAGAGAGAATTTGAAAAAGATTCTGAGAACGCAAAAATGAGGGAAACCAAAGCCATCGAAATTGAGGAATGCACAGATCTTGTAAGTTTTTGCAAAATCATTTTTGAACATTATTTTGTGAATCAGATCGATTTGTGATAAAAACATATTGATTTTAATACAATTACAGGCCGAAAAGCAGAAGTTGAAAATGCTTCTAGAAGAGGAAGAAAAAAAGATGCGAAATCGGTCTATTAATAATATTAGGTAAGATATTTCAAAATATGTAGGTCTTTTTTGAGCGATGAAATAATTTTTCTGTTTCAAAAAAAAAACAAAAAAAAACATGTAAATTCTCTACAAAACATTTGAACTTTCAACCTGAAAGTACTAATTTTCATGCAAAATGTAATAATGGTATTCAAACCAAAGAAAATTCAATTTTAAATAAAAACCGTTGAATATAACCAGAAAATACGTACTTTCAACAAAATACTTGAATTCTCAACTAAAACAGATTAATTTTCAAACATACAGTTACATTTTTAACAAAAAAAAATTTATTTTTTACCAAAAAAGACGAATTGTCAACACTATACGTATATTTTCTACCAAATAGTTGAATTTTCAACCAAGAACATTAATTTTTTTCAGAAAAGGTGAATTTTCTGCTAGATGTATAAATTTTCGACTTACTAGTTAAATTTTCAACTCAAAAAGATTAATTTACAACCAAAAATCGAATAGTTAAATTTTCAGTTAAAGAAGTTAATTTTCAATAAAAAGAAAACAAGTTGAATTTCCAAGCCAAAGAGACGAATTCTCTTCAAAACAGTTGCATTTTCAACCTGGGAATAC
>CAKNXH010082458.1:0-11315 GCA_932178445.1 Andricus quercusramuli
GTTGACTTATTGTTGAACATTGATATTTTTTATAGAAATGTAATCTGACTGAAAATTTAACTATTTCGTTGAAAAGTTTTTTGTTAGGTTGAAAATTAACTTTTTTGCTGAAAATGTAACTGATCTTTTTTTGCTTAAAAATTAACTTTTTTGTTGAAGGTTCATCATTTTAGTGAAAAATTCATTTTATTAACTGAAACTTGAACTAATCTATTTTTTGTTGAAAATTTGTATTTTCTTATAGAAATTTAATCTTCTCAGATGGAAATTCATCTGTTTAGTTAAAAATTAATTTCTATGGTTGAAAATTCGTTTCTTTTTTCAAATTTATCTTTTTAAAAAAAATTTTGGTATTAACATTATTGATTTTCTATGTGTAAGCTTGTTTGTAAACCTAAAATAAAAATTCTGAACGGTCAGGGAAAATGATAAATTGGTCATGGAAAAGTCAGGAAATTTCGATATTGGGATTTTTTAGCAAACCTGTCTGTTTTCTGATGATTCCTGACTTTTTTTTTAGTAGGGTTGGTAGATTTCCAGACTTGGAAGTCAAAGACCAATGCCATACTTCAGATATTAATAATATTAGTAAAAATGTAATCTATTTTCTCATATTTTCAGGCTATTAGTAAACCTGATAACAGTCTTCCATATGGCCTCGTGTGTAGGAATTTGGCTAATAGATACAACTCTTCTACTGTGAACTTTAGAGAATCAATTATTGCCCGGTGCCTGTCGGAATTAAAGAAATGTTCTACAAATGAAACGTTGCGGGTAACCAAAGGCAAGGAAATTGAAAAGTGCACGGACACTGAAAAGCAAAAGGTGTTGCAGGCACTTTACGAAAAAGAAGGAAAAAGTCTACGAATGAGGGCTATTGGTACCATAAGGTTCGTATTTTTATAAGTTTTTGATGCGTAAACATCTAGACCTCGACATGGGGAGTCGCACCTGATTCAAATGAAACCACGACTAGAAAGTGTAACGCAGGCCTCTGACACACGCGCTGTGTCTCATATCACAGCATTCTCTCGCTCTCTCTCTCCCCCTCTCAAACGAATAATAATTGTTCAAACAATTGTAAATTATTTACAAACAGGAGGAAAATACGCTGTGTCTAATTTGAAAAAAAAAGAAACAATTTTCAATATTTTTCTCATAAGTTTTGAGCCTACTTAGATGTGCAATAATAATGGTAAGTGTCAGAATAATTAATTTTCATAATGAAATTTTAATTTTTAATATTCTTCATGAAATATAATTAGCCTAATTCTAAATGTAGATGCGTAACATAAGTGCGACACAATGTGTTCTTTCAGAGAACTGATATCGGTCCGCATCGGCATTTTATAAACAAAGCTTGACTTAGCAGGCAAAGGAGAGAATGTGTTTTAGGAAATAAAATAGTTTGAAGAATGAATCAATACATTTTTCAAATATTCAAAATTATATAATTTTTAAACAATTTTAGATTGAAACACTACAATTAAAGGATCTTACATTGTTATTGAAACATTCAAATTCAAAAATGTCACTTGTAAATTAAAAATGTAAGAAAAATGAAACAATGCAAATTTTTAAGTTTGCATTCAGCACTCTGAAATTTTAATGATTCGAGGCTTATTTTATTTTAAACAATTCAATTTCAATTTGTTTATTTTTGAATATTTCATTTTTGCTTTCTTATTTTTAATTTATTATAACAGATATACCGAACCTCAAAGCGTGTCCAGAGTTCTTTCAGAGAAATTTATAAGTGTTCAAAATTATATCATTTTCAAACTATTTACAATTTAGTGATTATAAGTTGTTTTTTGAAAAATTTGAATTGAAAAATGTAATTTACAAATTAAAAATTAAAAAAATGAAACAATGCAAATTTTAAAGATTACATTCAGCACCCTGAAATTCGAACGATTCGAGGTTTATTTTATTCAGGGTGTCTAGTGTCCTGGAAATCCTTGAAAACCTGAAAAAGTCATGGAATTCGTTTTTACCTGGAAGAAACCTGGAAAAGTCCTTGAATTTTGCTCGTGAATCTGGAATTTTTGTTCTTTTAAAGAAAAAATAGTTTTTAAAACTTTTTCTCTGCTGATGTTTGGGACTAGTAATTATTTTAGTTAGTAATTTATTTGCCTTGTATTTTTATTTCTTCTCTTACAGTTGCTTCATCCTGACGACTGTAATTGTAGTGAATAATTTTATTATTTGGGTGCAAATTCATCAATTTTTATTAAAAAGTCATACCTTTTATTTGAAATATCTACTATTACATTATTCGTTAGAAATTCATTTATTTTTGGTAGAAAATCCATCTTTTTGGTTGAAAATGCGTTTTTTTGGTTGAAAAATAATTTTTAAACTGAAAACGTAACTATTTTTGGCTGAAAATTGATATTTTTTAAATTGAAAATTCAATCACTTAAGTAAAACTTGAACCACTTTCTTAAAAATTTATTTGTACGAGGGTTGATCTCTTTGATTGAAAATTTAAATATTTTGCTGAAAATTCTTTTTTTAATTTAAAATTAATTTGTTAACCTAGAAATGTAACTTTTCCATTTTTTTGTGTGAAATTTAATCTTTTTTTAAGTCCGAAATTGGTCTTTATTAATAGAAAACTAACCCTGTTGGTGGAAATTTTCTCACTTTTGATTGAAACTGCAATTTTTTGGTTAAAAATGAACTTTTTTGTTGAAAATTAATATTTTCTGGTTGAAAATTCGTCTTTTTGATTAGAAAATTCGTTTCTTTGGTAGAAAATTAATAATTTCGGGTTAAAAATTCAACTGTTTTGTAGAAAATTTGTTTTTTGTTTGTTAAAAGTTGACCTACTTTATTAAACATTCATTCATTGGTTGCAGAATGGCACACTCATCATTTTAGTTGAAAATTCTTCTCTTCGGTTCAAAATTCAGCTATTTAGTTCAAATCTATTTTACTGAAAATTAATCATTATTAGTTAAAAATTAAATGATTCGTCTGTAAATTGGTGTATTTTTTGAAAATTTGTCTTTTTTTTGGTAGAAAATTAATTTTCTTTGTTTAAAATTCGTCGTTTTGGTTAAGAATTCATCTTTGTAGGTTAAAAGTTTAACTATTTGGTTAAAGGTTAAAAATTTAACTATTTTATTGATAATTCGTTGTTTTTTTTGTAAATACATCTCTTTTTTATTAGAAAATTCATTCTCTTTATTAAAAATTCAGTTACTTGGTTGGAAAGTAAAAAAAAATTAAATAAAAAATTCAAGTATTCGATTTTAGGTTAAAAATTGATCGTTTTTAGTCGAAAACTCTATTAAATTTTTCATTAAAAATTCACCTTATTTAGTTTTAAATTCAACCTTTTGGTTGAACGTAGAAGTACTTAGTTAAAAACTCATTTTATTTGTTGAAAATTGAACTATTCTGTCAAAAATGATTTTTTTTGCATTAAAATTATTTTTTTTTTTGCTGAAAATTTAACTTCCAGTTTTCGTTGAAAATTAATATTTTTTTCAGTAAATTTATCTTTTTTGGTAGAAATTAAAAATCTTCCTGATTGAAAATTCAACTACTTGATTGAAAATTTAACTACTTTTCTTCAAAATTATTATATAGGTTGAAGACTTAACTGTTTTGTTGAAAATCCTTTTTTTTCTACGAAAATTAATCTTTTTAACTGAAAATTTAACTATTCCATTTTTGGATGGAAATTTATCGTCTTTAGTAGAAAATTCAACTATTCGGTTACAAATCTGTGTTATTATATGTTTGCAAATTGGTTTATTTTGTTGAAAATTTGTAATTTTTTGGTAGAAAATTAATTTTATTTGTTAAAAATTCGTCATTTTGGTTAAGAATTCATCTTTACAGGTTAAAAGTTAAACTATTTGGTTAAAAATTTAACAATTTTGTTGAATTTTTGTTTAATTGAAGTCTTTGGTTGAAAATTTAACTATTTTGTTAATATTTAGTTTTTTTATTGTTGTTGAAATACCAATTATTTAATTGTTCGTTAAGAATTCGTCTTTTTGTCGAACATTCCAATTTTTGTGTTGAAAATTCAGCTATTTTTGGTTTAAATTTTGGTTGCAAATTCAACTGTTTTGTTGAACATTCGCCTATTTCGATAGAAAATTTGCCCTCTTGGATTTAAAATTCACCGATTTTATTAAGAATTAAACTGTCTTCCAAAAAATTCAATTATTTTTTTGGAAATGCAACTATTTATAGTTGAAGTTTAATCTTTTCTCTTTAAAATTCGATTATTTAGTTGAAAATTCATCTTTGTAGGTTGCAAACTTAACAATTTTGTTAAAAAATCAACTTATTTGTTGACAATTTCATTATTTCATTGCAAATAAACCTAATGTAGCTAAATTATAAACAGCAAAAAAAATGTTGAATTTCAAAAGTTTCATTAAATTATTTTTGAAGTTGAAAAAAGAGAAATTTGAATATTTTCTATCGTAGCGTCGTGATGTTTCACTGTGATAAGATGAACAATGCTAAAAAACACTTTTTGTTCTATAAATTCAGATTTTAGGGGCGTAAGTGAAATTTCGCATATGACACTTTTTCAGTTCCACTAGACCTACAATTTCTACAATGTTTCGTGGAAAATATTATTTTTTTTAATGTAAAAAAGTGCCTGGAAAAATGTATATTTCTGTCCTGGAAAACCTGGAAAAGTCCTGGAATTTTTGTTTGAAGAAACGCTAGACACCCTGTTTTATTGTAAATAATTTAATTTAGTTTATTTTTGAATGTTTGATTCATAATTTCTTATTTTAAATAAGCAGTGAAATATTGTGAAATATTGAAACAAAAAATTTTTAATTAAAAATTTTCAAACTGAATGCTGACAAATTTTAATGTTTCCGAAAAATGTTCATAAATCAGAAAGCAATTAATATTTTTTAATCTCTTTGCGCTAGTTTTAAAGTTAATTTTCTTAATTATTTTAGTGACTTGATAAGATATTTCTAGAATTTTTCCTTCGATGCAATCAAAACCTAAGCTTAATTCAAAGAACTCATCAATTATGACATAAAGTCAGGTTTTCATAATTTAATTAAAACAAATTAATAGAACAGTATCCTAACAGACTTGCAGAAAATTATCTTCAAAATTAGCCCAAAAAAAAATAAAAAATTGGTTATTTCCGAATTTATTGATATTTTCCGGAATTATTAACATTTGACGTTTATTATTATTAAAACTAGGGTGCTTGTTCAACCTATTGGAAAATAGATGTCCAGAAATTTTTGCACGACATTACATATGAGAGAAAATAAATTTATATACTCCTACATGCGCGTGAGTTATTATTTGCTTTGTTTAAGATTTCAATTTCAGTTAACGTTTACCGAAGATGTTTACACATAAATCTGTCTTGGGTCGTAGTTTAGGACGCACGTGATGTTTTTTTATTCACTTTTATATGATACTGGTTTAATTTAAAAATGTTTTGGTATTTTTTTCTAGTGTATTGAAAGAACTTTGGTATGGAGGAAAATTAAAAAAGAAGATTATGCATTCATGTATAAACCACTTGTTGCAACATAGACACGAGGAGAACTTAGAATATTTATATAAACTATTGAACGAGATAGGAAAAAAATTGGAATATAATGGAGTATGTTTCCTTATCGCAAGAATATCAATAACATTTCCTTTAAATTCAATTTATTAAATGTATTTGAATATTTGAAAACTGAATTTTTTGTCCTTAGGATCTAGAGAAATACTACAAGCGGATACAGATGAGAATCGATGATCAGGGTCCTGGAAAAATTAGTTCCAGAGTCCGTGAAATGCTTCAAGAGTTAATTGCGTTGCGAGCACAAAGATTGGCTCCTAAGGATTGTGATTCCCCAGGAAAGTTGGTGAGTTAAATAAAGAGAATAAAAAAATATTGCATTTCAGTGCTCTTGATTTTGGGAATCTAAAAGCTAAAACTTGAAACCTGAACTAATAAACCTGAAATAATAAAATTCAGAAACTTTGAACATTTAATTTTAATTTTTTTCAACTAAAAATTTAACTATCCCATTTTTGGTTGAAAATTAATCGCTTTTAGTTAAAAATTCAACTATTAAATTTTTCATTGAGAATTTTGGTTTGTTGGAAATTCAAGTGCTTTGTTAAATATTGAAATACTATGTTAAATATACATTTTATTGGTTGAAAATTCAACTGTTTTATTAAAAATGTTTTTTTTTTAATTTTAATTTTGTTATATGAATATTTAACCTTTCTCTGCATTGTTGAAAATTGGTCGTTTTTAGTTGAAAATTCGTGTTTTTTTTTCATTAAAATCAATTTTCTAAAATACAAATTTATCTATTCTATTTTGGTAGAAAGTGGATCATTTTTACTTCGAAATTCAACTGTTTATAGTTGAAAATTCATATTCAGAGAATTCAAATTTTTAGCTTGAAAATTAAGTATTAAATTTTTCACTTAGAATTTAAAAAAAAAATGTAAATTCAGGTGCTTTGTTGAAAGTTGAACTACTTTCTTAAACATTCCTTTTATTAGTTGAAAATTTTACTATGTTGTTGAAAATTGTATTTAATTTAATTTTTTTATCTGAAAAGTTACCTATGTTATTTCTGGTTAAAAACTGGTCATTTTTAGTTGAAAATTCGTTGTTTTTTTCTAATTAAATTCAATTTCCGAAAATTCCATTTTTCATATTTTGGGTTAGAAAATTCAACTGTTTGGCAGACAGTTCGATTTTTTAGCTTGAAAATTGACTGTTATATTTTTGGTTTAGAATTCATTTCTTTAGGTTAAAAATTCTACTATAATGGTTGACGGTTGAACTATTTTGTTGAAAATTCTTTTTTTTTTTTAGTGTAAAGTGAATTTTCTTAACTGAAAATTTAGCTAATCTATTTTTGGCTGAAAAATTATTGTTTTTAGTTGTAAATTCAACTCTTAATTTTTTCTTTCCGAATTCATCTTTTTTGGTTGAAAATTATATTGGTAGTTGTGAATTCAACTGTTTCGTTGAAAATTGGTCTTGTTTGGTTGAGAATTTTATTATTCTGATAGAAAATTCAACTACTTGGCTGAAAATTAACTTTTGAGTTGAAAATTCAGATATTCGGCTAGAAATTTCAGCGGTTTTGCAGAGAATTTGTCTTTAGTTGACCTTTGATACTAATTAATTAATTTTTTCTTTCAAAAGTCATCATTTTAGTTGAAAATTTAATTAGTTTATTAAAAATTCATCTGTTTTGTTAAAGTTATATTTTTTTGTCAAAAATTGTACTGTATTGCAGGGTGCACAGTCTTTCCCTTTTTTTCTTAGTTTCCCCTTTTTTCTTGAAAGTCCCCTTTTTCCCCTATTTTCAAAAAATTTTCCCTTTTCTCTTTAAATATACGATATTTGAAATTATAACCATTATTGAATAATAATTAAAGAAATTATAGCACTTAAATAAATTATTTATGAATAAATAAGGTACACTTTTTACAAAGTATATAGTACTTTTTAAATAAGTATTAGAAGATTATCACATTTTAGTTGAAATGTACAAAGTGTAATACCTAATTATTATTATTATACCATTAAGCCATTTCCCTTTCGGGATAGGTATTAAAAAGTGGAATATTCCGAATTCATGAACTGCAATTTTAAACTCACAATTGAACTATTCCATTTGTGTTTGAAAATTTATCTTTTTTAGTCGGAAATTCAACTATTTGGTTGCAAAGTTCAAATTTTGTTCAAAAGTTATATTCTGTGGCATAAAGGTTGAAGTTTGACTATTTGATTGAAAATATATTTATTTTGTTTAAAAGCTGTCTTTTTGGTTGAAAATGAAACTACTTTGTGAAAAATTCATTTTTTCAAACTGAAAATTGCAATTTTTCATTGAAAATTATTTTTTGTATTGAAAGCTTATATTTTTGAATTCAAAATTCAACTATATTGTAGAAAGTTCTTTGTTTTGGCTCAAAATTCAATAATTTTGTAGAAAACTGGTTTTTTCATTTGAAAATTAGTTTCTTGAAATGAAAATGTAGCAATTCCATTTTTGGTTCAAAGTTGATCTTTTTTATTTTGAAAATTCAACTATTTGGTTAAAATTTTATGTAATTTGTTAAAAATTTATTTAATTGGTTGAAAATTCGTTCTTTCTAAAAAAATCTTTTTTGTTTGAAAACTCAACTCTTCTTGAAAATTCGTGTTTTCAGATTAAAGATTCAACTGTTTTGTAGAAAATTTGAATTTTCCCTCGAAAAACGGATGTTGTTAATACAACAATTCAACTATTTTGTTCAAAAATTCTTATTTGTCGATAATTTAATATTGCGAAATTTAAAAATAAATTTTTTGCTCCGTTACAATTTGTTTGATAATGAACAAAAACATGTTTTTTTTATTGAGTTATATGCACACATTTTAAAAAAAAGTTGAATATGTCGAACCTGAAATTTATTTAGCTTGATCCAAAGAAACATTTTTTTTATTTTGCTTTTTCGGAAAAAAAAATTTTCCCATGAATAAAAAAAAAATAACGTGTTTCTTTGGTTCAAGCTGGCGCAATTTCAGGTTCGAATCAATCCAAAAAACATGTATTTGTATCTATCTAAGTACATCCAATTTTTGAAAATAAATTTTTAATAGCCGAAATCATTAAAAAATTATTTAGAAATGTAACATGCCTTACAAAAAGATTGTTTGTTCTTTTGACAAATGAAAAGAAATGTTTAATCTTTCCCCTATTTTCCCCTTTTTTGAGCTCCTTTTGCGCTGTGATCCCTGGTATTGTTCAACATACGTCTTTTGGATAGAAAATTGATCCTTTTAGATTGAAAAGGAAGTTTGCTTGTAAAAAATTCGTCTTCTGGGCATGAAAATTCAACTATTTGGTTCAAAATTATAGAATGCTGCTTTGAGGAGCAAAAAGGGCAAAACACCTAATTCACAAGAGAAAGCTCTTTATGAGGAAATTCGGTGTATCCTGAATACTTGTGACGCCAAAAATATTGATACTGTAGCCAGGAAAATTGTATCGTTGCCAGTTAAACACGAGAATTTGCTGGAAGTTATCCACATATTGATTGAAAAGGTACGTTGATATTTTATGAAACTCTTGTCATATTGGCAATATCCTCATCTTTATAAAATATTTCTAATTATTTTTATTTTTTTATTTTTCAGGCTTCTGATGAAAATTTCGTCAAAACTTGTGTACTTTTGTCTGACAAACTGTCCAGCATTGAAGATCCCGAAACTGGTTTAGAAAACGAAACTTGGAAATACTTTGAGTATTTTTTTGTGTATGAATGCGTGACAGAATTCGGGCAATATTTAGACGATGCTACAAATCTTGTAATATAAATCGACATTATCACATTTTTAAGTCTCTAGTAAATTACATTGTGATTTGAATTTTCATGTGATTTTATTATTTCTTTCAGAAAAAGGAAAAGTCCAGTGACCCAAAGGAACTATTGAAATCTATGACTTATGCTAGGTAATAAGTTAATTATTTCTATTAGATGAATGAGCTTCTAAATTTATTTTCGGGCCAAGAACAAAATTTTTAATATTTTAACAAATTTCAAAAAAGAAATTATCAATATTTTATTCCATAAAATAGTGAAAATTACGACTTTTCTTTAAAATGGAAATTAAATAGGCTTCACTTCAATTCCTGAAGTTTGTTAGGGATCCTCTATAAACTATGTTATCAATTTTGGGATATTTTAGGGGGGGGGGGGGGGGGGGGGGAGGGGGGGGAGCCGCTGGCTATACACGGATTTCACGTTTATTCTTTTTTTTTTTCGCTTTTCTAATGAGTTGTATAATTCAGTTCTCAAAAAAAAAGAATTAATCGCTTTAATTTTCTTCTCAGAAAGATGAATTTTCAACAAAATACATGAAATTTCCACAAAACAGTTGAATTTCTCTCCCGACACGATGAATTTTTAACATAAACGTGAATTTTTTACCAACTAGTTAATCTTGCAAATCAATAGTTGAATTTTCAACCAAATAGTTAAATTTTCAGTTAAAAAAATTAATTTTCAACATAAAGGAAAGAATTTCCTAGAAGTTCAATTGAACCAATAAAGAAGAATTCGTAACAAAATAGATGAATCCACAGCACAAAAGACGAATTAAAAAAAAAGATTAATTTTATGCCCAAAAAGACGAATTTTCAATAAAATACATGAATTTTTCACAAAACAATTGAATTTTTCACCCAAAACCAAATAGTTAAATTTTCTACCAAACAAGTTGAATTTTCAACCCAATATTTAAATTTTCGACAACAAAAGAACATAACATTCCAACAAAAAATGGAAAAGTTATATTTTTGGTTAAAAAAATGAATTTAAAAAAAAACGAATTTTGTACCATTTTGAATTTTGAACCAAAAAAGACCAAAAAATTTTTCACAGCGAATAAGTTGAATTTTCCAAAAAGAAGAATAATTTTCTACCTCAAAAGACGAATTTTCAGCAAAATACATTAATGTTACACAAAATAGTTGAATTTTCAATTAAAAAATATAACTTTTCAACAACAAAAAAATTTGTAACGAGAAATGAAATAGTTACATCTGCAGTTTAAAAATTTTAATTTTCAACAAAAAAGTGAACTTTCTTCCTGCTAAATTCAACTAAACAACAGTCAAAAGGATGAATTTTCAAAAACGAAGATTAAGTTTCTACCAAAATATTTGTTTCACCATAAAGATGAATCTTCAACTAACATGCTGAAACTGCACGGTAGTTTAATTTTCAAACAAAAAAGATGAATTCTTCCAGAAAAGTGTAATTGATGATATTTTAACCAAAAAGATTTTTATTTAAATCAAAAACCGTTAAACGCGATAAAAAAACGAATATTCAATAAAATAATAGTCTGAACCAAAAAGATATTTTTTAAAGAAAAATATGAATTTTCAACTGATAAAAATAATTCTCTACTAAATAACACGAATTTCTTAAGGAATACACACATTTTCAACTAAAAAACCACAAATGTAATAGTTAAATGTTCAGTTGAAAGAAAGTTAATTTTCAGCCAAAAAAGAAACGAACTTCCAACGAAATAGTTCAATTTTCCACCAGAAAGATGAATCTTCAATCAAAAAGAAATTTTTTTAACAAAGTGGTACAACTTTGAACCATGTTATTGAGTTTTTTACCGAAAAGATGAGTTTTTAACGAAATAGTTTCATTTTCAATAAAATAATTAAATTTTCAATCAAATAGTAGAATTTATAACCAAAGCAAAAATTTGAACGAAAAATTCGAGAAAAAGGAGAAATCTCTTGAAAACAGGAGAAAAACAGAGCCCT
>CAKNXH010082458.1:11415-45307 GCA_932178445.1 Andricus quercusramuli
GATGAATTTTCAACAAATAAAGATTTTTCAGTAATGAAAGAAAAAAAAGTTCACCTAAATTGTTGAACCTTGAAGCCGAAAGATGAATTTTCTGTACAAAAATTGAATTTTCAACCAGAAAAATAGGAATTTTCAACAAACAAATTAATTTTCAACCAAAGAGACAACTCTTCATTTAAAAAATGTCAACAGAATAGTTCAACTTTTACCTACGCAGTTAAATTTTGAATTAAAAAAGATCAGTTTTCAACTGAATAGTTAAACTTTAACCAAAGAGATTCAATTTCAATTAAAAATATGAATCTTAAAAAAAATGATTTCTTAACAAAGTGGTTCAAACGAAAATTTCACACAAAATATTTTAAATAAGAAGTAAATTTTCTACGAAGAAAATTTAATAATAACAGTTGAATTTTCATACAAAAAGGATGACTTCAAAAAAATTATTTAATTTTCAATCAAACAGTTGTATTTTCATCCAAGAAAGATTAATTTTCTACTCAAACTAAATTGATTTTTCAACACAAAATGTGAATTTTTCTCAAAAGGTAAATTTCCAACGAAATAGTTGAATTTTCAACAAAACCGTAGATTTTTGGACCACAAAGGATGATTGTTTAACAAATTTATTGAATTTTTGTCAAAAGGTAAATTTTCTACAAAATAATGGAATTTTCAAGCAAAAAGATTGACTTTTTAATAAAACTGTTGAATTTCCAAACAAATAATAAAATTGAAAATTTGCCACTGGAAAAAAAATAAATATTTATAAAAAGAAAATAAATTACTAACAAGAATGTTATTTGATTACCGCAAAACTTAATTTTAAAAATTCTCTAATTTTTCCCTGACCAATTTTTCATTTTCCCTGACCATTAATATTAAAGTTCGCAGAATATTACATTTATAACATTTTGAACCTATAATCTTTTATAAGCGGAATAAAAAAATTTCAAATAAAAATTGAAAATTTTCAAATTTATTCTGCTTCACATATATTTAAAGTTATGTAAATTCCCTGACGTCTACAAGATGTTTTTTTTCTAAATCCCTGACTTTTCCCTGAATTTAAAAAAAATTTTGGCTAGGTTTCTCTTTTCACTTACCAGTTTTTTTGTTTGGTGCGTAAAGTTAAATGCATATTAAATTTCTGTACAATTATTTGTCGATTTTATCGAATTCAAAATGGTGAAATTTGAATTTTTGTTATTTTTTTTAGTTTAAACGGTGAACTCTTCCTTGAAGATGCAGTTCCTCGTTCGTTAATAGAACGTCAAATACAATCCATGTTGGAAACCAAAACTAATGAGAATTTAGATCGATTATGTACACTACTGGACATAGTTGCAAAGAGATTGGTTCATTTTGACGTAAATATGTTCTTTTTGATGAATTATGGATTCAATATAATTAAAATAATTTGTTTATATGTTCTTCTGTATTTTTAGAATCTGAAAACTTACATCGAGGACATGCAACAAGTATTAGATGAAAGGGCTTCTGGAAGATTCTGTGAAGATAGATATGAGAACTTGGAAACCACACTTGAATATATAGACCTACTACTAATGGTCAAACGTTGTGATGCTATACCCAACTTCTGAAATGCGTGCCTGAAAATTCACGCAGGATTTTACAATATATTGTTTTACATATTATTATTAAATAAAAATAGGAATAATTGTACATGAAAACCTTTTATTTTTATAACCAGAAGTTTGCCTTCACAGTTTCAAGATGAGAGGAGCCGCGGGGCTGAAATTGAGGCTTGCTTAGTCAAGCGCGACATCAACAGGAGGGCCGCATTCTCAGCGCGTTACTTACATCAGTACTGATGGAAGCAGTAACAGGCCTCACAGTCCGGTACCTAAATCCCCTATTGTACCCTATATCCAGTTAAGGTCCCTAAAGTACCCTATTTTCAAGATTTGGTCCCTTTAGTACCCTACGTCATTTTTCTTTCAATAAATTAACTCATTAGTTAATCACTATTCAAGTCAGGACATATTTTTGAAGTGTCTTTAATTCTTTTGAAATATTTCAGGATATTTTTCAAGATTCCGATAACTTTTTGATAGATCTTAACGATTTGAAAGGATTTTTAAGATTTTGAACTATTTTTCAAACTTCTAAGGCATTTTCAAGAGCTTTTATCTTTAAATATTTTAGGGAATTTTATAAGATTAGAACAATGCCCACTAATTACCTTTTATTTAGAATAAAATCTACTCAGTGGAACTACTTTGTTACAATTTTACGATTTTGTAACATTTTAAAAGTTATTTTTGAACTGAAAATTTAACTACTCTATGTTTGGTTTAAAATTTATCTTATGCTGTTGAAAATTCAACTATTTGTTTGAAAACTTCTACATTTTGTTGAAGCTTTATCTTTTATGGTAGAATATTAATCTTCTTGGTGACTAATTCAACTTTTTGGTTGAAAATTTAACTATTAGCTTAAAAATGCCTTTGAAAATAAAAATATTTGGATTAAAATTAATGTATTTTGTTAAAAATTATTCTTTTTTGCTAGGAAATTAGTTTCTTATTCAAAATTAATTTTTCTTCTATTGAAAATTTCATAGAAAATACATTTGTTTGGTTGAAAATTTAACTATTTCACTGAAAATTTATTTTATTTGTTTAAAAACTCATTTCTCTAACTGAAAATTCAATTATTCTATTTTATGTTGAAAAATTATCTTTTTTATTTGAAAATTTCATTTAAAAATATTCTTTTTTGGTATGCAATTAGTTTTTTTAATGAAAATTAATTTTTCAAACTAAAAGTTCAACTAAATTTTTTGTCGAAAATGTTTTTTTTTCTTATACGCATTTAATCTTTTCGGTAGATAATTAATTTTGTTGTTGTAAATTTAACAATTTCATTGAAAATTTATTTTATTTGCTTAAAAACTTATTTTTCCAACTGAAAATTAAGTCATTCTATTTTTTCTTGAAAATTTATCTTTTTTCGTTGAAAGTGCATCTGTTTTGTAGAAAAGTTGTATTTTTTTAGCAATGTAACTTTTTTGGTTAAAAATTCAATTATTAGGTTGAAAACTCCATTAAAAATTTAAATATTTTGTTAAAAATTATTCTTTTTTGGTCGAAAATTTTTTGTTTGGTTGAAGTTTCATTTATTTGGTTGAAAATAGGTTTTTTTTATTGAAAATTAATTTTTGTAACTATTTAATTTTCGTCGAAATTTTTTTATGGACTTTATGGACTTCGATCTTTTCAGTTGGAAATTCATCTGTTTGGTGTAAAATTTAACTATTTCGTTGGAAATTTATTTTATTTGGGTAAACAATTATTTCTCTAACTTAAAATTAAACTGTTCCATTTTTTTTGAAAGTTTATTTTTTTTAGTTAAAAATTCATCTATTTTGTTGAAATTTAGTATTCTTTTTTGTAGCAATATAACCTTTTTGGTTCAAAATTCAACTAATAGGTTGAAAATTCCGTTAAAAATTAAAATATTTTGTTATAAATTCATGTATTTTGATAAAAATTATTCTTTTTTCTAGGAAATTAGTTTTTTTATTGAAAATTAATTTTGTTAACTAAAAATTCGACTAAATTTTTTGTCGAATTTTTTTTATAGACATTTAATCTTTTTGATTGAAAATTCATTCGTTTGGTTGAAAATTTAACTATTTCGTTGAAAATCTATTTTATTTGCTTAAAATCTCATTTCTCTAGCTTCTAACTGAAAATTAAGTTATTCTATTTTCTGTTGAAAAATTATCGTTTTTATTTGAAAATTTCATTAAAAATTAAAATATTTGGTTAAATGTTCATGTATTTTGTTGAAAATTATTCTTTTTTGGTATAAAATTATTTTTTTCTTAAATTGAAAATAATTTTTTTAAACTAAAAATGTAACTATTCCATTTTTCGTCGACATTTTTTATTGAAAATTAATTTCTTCAACTATTCAATTTTTTGTTGAAATTTTTTTTTATTGACATTTGATCTTTTTAGTTGGAAATGCATCTGTTAGGTTGAAAATTCAACCATTTCGTTGGAAATTCATTTTATTCGGGTAAAAAACTATTTCCCTAACTTAAAATAAAACTGTTCATTTTTTTGTTGAAAATTTATCTTTTTTAGTTAAAAATTCATCTATTTTGTTGAAATTTTATATTTTTTTTGGTAGCAATATAACCTTTTTTGTTTTCCAAAGGTTTTATTAATTTTAAGGGATTTTAATATTTTAATGGATTTCAGAGAATTTATTCACACGAAGTGAGGAATCGCGTAATGTTTCAAAAATTTGAAGAGATTTTCAAATATTTTTTACAATTCATTTGGAATTCGCCCTCAATTCTTAATAATTAATCCTGAATTCTTTTTGATTCATCTAAATTCACTCAATTTTACTCAATTCAGTGGATTCTTAAAAATTTTTTGTTTAGTTCATTTTTAAGTCTTTAAAACTCACCTTAAATTCTTAAGCATTTCATCAAATTCTTTTAAATCATCTTTAATTTTTTCTAAACTGATATCAAACTTACTCAATTCAATGAATTTTTTCATATTTTCGAATTGTTTTGAATTCACTTGATTACTTTCTAAATTTAGCTTGATTTTTTTATAAATTTCATCGAATTCTTCTCATTTTCCTTGAATTCCACTAAATTCGCTCAAATTTTACTGAAATCAATGGAATTTTTTTCGATTTTTGAAATTATTTCCAATTCATTTCAATTCTTTTAAATTGGTTCGCAGTCATTAGTCACTTTTTTGTTAGAAATTAGTATGGTTTTCAATATTTGAAGAGATTTGAAATTATTTTTTGGAATTAACCCTGAACTCTTTTAAATTCTTCGGAATTCTCTTGAAATTTTTTAATTCACTTGAATTCTACTAAATTAACTCAATTAAACCTAATTCAATGGATATTTTTTTTGATTTTTTAAAGTTTTATTTAATTAATCCTGAAATATTTTATACTCGCCTAGAATTCTTAGCCATTTCATCATATTCTTTGGAATTTCCTTGAATTTTTCTAAGCTTATTTCAAAGTTACGGAATTCAACAAAGTTTGTTCGTATTTTTAAGTTGTTTACAATTTATTTGAAATTTTTTTAATTCACCTTAAATTTTTAAGAATTTCATCGAATTCTTCTCATTTACCTTAAATTCCCCTGAAGAAATTCCAATTTCACGGAAAACAATGGAATTTTTTGGATTTTTAACATTTTATTCAATTAATTTGGATTCTTTTGAATTTAACTTCAATTGATTTGAAATCTTATGAATTTATCCTGAATTTGTAACCCTTTGAGCGTGAAAAAAGTACCCTTTGATCCCTATATTTTATCCAATAGGGACTGTGAGGCCTGCAAAAAGAAAGAGATCCTATTTTTTGAATAATTTCCCCATTCTATTTATTTGTTAATCTAAATTCACGTATATTTAAGAGAATTTAAAACCTTCATTGTTTAAAGAAATATATATCATAATTAATACATATATTTTTACAAAAACATACTAGAGTGAAATAAACACAGGGCAACTAAAAAGTTACTTATTTTATGAAAAGGTTACTTTTGGTTACATTTTTTGTCCAAAGTAACGAAGTGAATTAATTCATTAATCGTATTATTTAAAAACTTGTGAACAATGTAAAAATTCAAATTTTTTCAGTAAATTTGGCACTTTAGAGCCGGAAAAATTAGGGGATAACAATAAAATAATAATTATTTCGTGTGTAAAATGTATAAAAAGGGCTATCAATTGAATTATTATAAATCCTCATAAAAATTGCAATTTAGCTAATTTATTTAGTTGATAATTCGTCTTTTTCGGTTGAAGATTCTCCTGTTTTCATGGAAAATTCAACTATTTGGTTGGCAGATAACTTTTTTCTCAAAAGTCCATTATTATTGGATGAAAATTCAACTTTTTTGTTAAAATTGGTTTTTTCGGCTTAAAAACTCAACAATTTGGTTGAAAAATAACCGATTTCATTGAAAAATCGACTTTTTTTAATGAATTCTACTATTTTTTCTATTAAATTAATTTTTTTTTTGTTATTTTGGTGGAAACTTCTTTTTGAAAATTGAAGTTTAAATTTTGAAGAATCTTTTTGGTTACTTTTGCGCCACATTATTGTTACTTTTCGGTTACTTTTTTTAGAGAAGTATGGTAACTATTTTTCTATTTTTTTAAGCTTGAGCAGTTCCGAGCCCTGAATAAACATTTACTTTATAAATTATAGAGTAATTAATTAATTAATTTTAATTACAGGCCAAGTAATTCTAGAAAGTTAGGGAATGTCGGGGAAAACCTGACAGAGTCAGGTATTCAAACCATTTTGTAGAAATTTTTTTTTTTTTTTAATTCAACTATTTTTGGTATAAATTTAAAACCCTTTTTGTGGTTGAAATATATCACGTTTTTCGTTGAGAATTCATCTTTTTTGTAGTAAGTTCATCTACTTAGTTGAAAGTGGAACTAGTTTGTTAAAAATTCATTTATTTGGTTGATAATTCATCATTTTAGTTGAAAAAATTTTCTTTTGTTCAAAATTTAATTATTTTGTTGAAAATTATGTTTCCTGGATGAAAACAATGGTTTTAACTGAATTGATTTTCTTAAGCTGAAAATTCAAATATTTGGTTTAAAATTCCTGTATTTGATTGAAAATTCGAATTTTGTGGGAGAATATTCAATTTTCTTTGTGACCAATTCGTCTTTTTAATTTGAAATTCCTTTAAAAATTCAAATATTTTGTTAAATATTCATGTACTTCGTTGAAAATTCATCTATTTTGGTAGAAAATTCATCTTATTGGTTGAAAATTTAAAAATTGATTTTCTTGGTTGAAAATGAGTTTTTTCTTGTTTAGAATTAATTTTTTTAACTGGAACTGTTATATTTTTTGTCGAATATTTATCTTTTTTGATAGAAATTTAATCTTCTTGGTTGGAAATTATACTACTTCGTTGAAAAATTACTTTCATTTTATTGAACATTAATTTTTTTACTGAAAATTTGACTATTCTATTTTTAGTTGAAAATTTATCTGTTTTCGATGAAAATTTAATTATCTGTCGAAAAGCCGTCTTTTTTAGTAATAGAGTACTCTCATTAGTTTTTTGTTGAAAATTTATTTTACTAACTGAAAGTTATCCTGCTTTATTTTTGGTAGAAAATTTATCTTTTTAGTTCAAAATTCATGTATTTGTCTCTTTTGGTCAAAAATTAATCTTGATGCTTAACAATTAAATTTTTTGGTTGAAAAATCATTTTTCGGTTGAAAATTTAACTAATTCATGAAAATTCATTTTTCTTCTCTTGAAAATTGATCTTTTTAGCTGAAACTTCAACTATGTGTTTGAAAATTGACTATTTTGTTAGAAAATTATTCTTCTCGTTTGAAAATTCATTTATTTTGGTTAAAAATTCATTTCTTTGGTCTAAAATTCAACTACTTTATTAAAACTATTTTTTTGTTGTTCAAAATTGATTTTTTAGTTGAAAATTCGGGTTTTTGGTGGAAAAGTAATCTTTTTATTTGAAAATTCATTATTTTTGGTTGGAAATTTAATTCATTTATTTCTATAGAAAATTAACCATTTTATTGAAAAGTTTTTGTTGTTAAAATTTAATTTTTGAACTAAAAAATTAATTATTTCATTTGAAGTTATTCTTTTTTTGTTTAAATTCAACTATTTTTGATTTAATATTAAAATATATAAAAAATTTTTTGGTCGGAATATCAAATAATCAATTTTTTGTTGAAAATTCATCTTTTTTGGTTCAAAGTTATACTACTTTGTTAAAAAGTAAGTTTTTCGGTTGAAGACTTTGGTTGAAAAATTCATCTCTATGGCTGAAAATTTAACTATTCTACTGAAAACTTCACTTTTCTTGATTAAAAATTAATTTTCAAACAGAAAATTTAACCATTCCATTTTTGTTTGAAAATGTTTTCTTTTTTAGTTGAAAATTCACTTTTTTGTTGCAAATTGAACTATATTGTAGGAAATTCAATTTTTCTATCTGAAAATTTCACCATTCCATTTTTTGTTGAAAATTTAACAATTTTGATAAAGATTCTTTTTCTTCTAGTTGAAAATTTGCCTTTTTTAGTTATAACTTTAAACATTTAGTTGGAAATTTATGTATTCTGTTTAAAATTTGTCTTTTTAGTAGAAACTTAATCCTTCTTGTTTGAAAACTTATATTTTTGTTGAAAATTAAACTATTTCATGTTTTTGAGCAATTTTTTTTAATTGCAAATCCATTTCTTTCTATGAAAATTTAACTATTTTATTGGAAAAATTTTTGTTGTTAAAAATGAATTTTTGAACTTGAAAATTAAGTATTTCATTTAAAGTTCGTCTTTTTTGTTTAAATTCAGCTGTTTTTTATTCAATATAAATGATTTAAAATCTTTTTTGGTTGGAATATGAAATCTCTTTTTTATTAATCTTGTTTAAAATGTATCTTTTTAGTAGAAAGTGTATCCTTGTTTGAAAACTTATCTTTTTGATTGAAAATGGAACTATTTCATTTTTCTTTCAAAATTCATCT
Source organism: Andricus quercusramuli (assembly GCA_932178445.1). Classification (NCBI taxonomy): domain Eukaryota; kingdom Metazoa; phylum Arthropoda; class Insecta; order Hymenoptera; family Cynipidae; genus Andricus; species Andricus quercusramuli. The sequence goes on from CAKNXH010082458.1 coordinate 19,968, forward strand.
CTATTAGTTGAAAATTCTACTATTTGGCAAAAAAATAGAGAATTTTATCAAAACACGTACTACGAATTTTTTCAGTAGACAATAATGTTATGTTTGTAAAATTTAAAACTACTCAAGAAAAAGTGACCAGTGATTACAATATTAAATTTTCTCTCTACAAACTGAATGACTTACTTATTTTACTTACTTATTTTACGAATGAGCTATAAACTTTTAATGATTATTTTTACAGGAAAAACTATATTTCATTTATTAAATTTAATTTAAACTTTTAAGTAAACTCCCCCATTTAACAAATGTTGAATTATTTAAGACTAGTTTGAATTTTCGCGGACAGTTCAATTCGTACGTTCCTTGATTCTTCACTGAAATTCCGAGACTCGGAACGGAAGTTTGTTTTTGAAATATTTTAGCCCATAGAGTTTTACGCGCGGCCGTGGTGGCAGCCACAACGTTCTTTGTTTGTTTACAATCACTAAAATCAAAACATGGGTGTTTAAATAATAGGACAAGAAATAATATTTAAAAACATCCACATAATGGAAAGATAACCTTCAATTAGTCAGATACTCGGAATTGTTGGAAAAATTGAATATCGCGAAATAACCGCCTGAAATAATTCTTCCTAACCTCACTTTAAATTCATTCTGTATTATTGTGTTAGTCTTCATGGCAGAGATGAAAGGAAAAGCGAAATCCAAATCTTCTGAAGAAAGATTTTGGCGTAATTTTAATAAGGCTTTAGATGATGTGCCTTATAGAACGTATCTCCTATGTAATGTACTCAAATGTGCAAAAATTGATCAGAAATTGATGGAAAGAATCGTCGATCGATTTTTTGAATCGGTGAGTTTTTTTCAAATTTAAATTTCTTTTTGTTTTGCTTATTGTTTTAAATTTCTTTGTTTTCAAGCACCGATACATTAGGGATCGTACTTAAATTACGTAATAGCAAATTTAACAATTTTCTTAAAGACATTTTTTTTGCAAATTCAACTCTTTTGTTTAAAAATTCGTCTTTTTAGCTTGAAAAGTAAACTCTTTTCGTAGAATATTAATCTTTTGTTCACGATTCATATTTTGTTGCTGATAAGTCAACTGAAATATTTTTTGGATGAATAATATTTTTTCTGAAAATTTGTCTTTAAGTTCATCTTTTTTAGTAGAAATATTTAATCTTTCGTAGACAAAAATGCAACTGTTTTTTTAAAAATTCAACTGTTCCTTAGAAAATTTACTTTTTGTTTAAAATTTATATTTTTCTGTTGAAAACTCTATTGAAATGCTATTGGATAAAAATTCAACTTTTTTTGTTGTTGAAAATTTGTCTTTTTCATTTAAAAATTCACCTGCTTTAGTAGAATTTTTATTTTTTAGGACAAAAATGCAACTATTTGGTTGAAAATTTAACAATCTTGTCAAAAAGTCTTACTTTTTTGTTAAAAATTTAACTATTTTTTTGAAGTTTATTTTTTAAATTCATCTGTTTTTGAAGAAATGTTTTATCTTTCTTGACTAAAAATGCAACTGTTTGGTTGGAAATTCTTTTATTTTGTTGAAATTTTAACTATTTTATAGAAAATTTACTTTTTGGTTAAATTTAATATTTTGGTTTTGAAAAGAGAACTGAATGAAAATTCAACTATTTTTATGATTTTTTTTGTTTAATAAAAATTCATCTGTTTTCAGAGAAATGTGATCTTTCTTGGATAAAAATGCAACTGTTAGGTTGGAAATTCTACAATTTTGTTGTAAAGTCATACTTTTTGGTTGAAAATTCTGCTGCTTTGTTGAAAATTTATCTATTTTGTAGAAAATTCACTTTTTGGTTAAATTTAATATTTTGGTGTTGAAAAGAGAACTGAAATATTTTCTGAATGAAAATTCTACTGTTTTCTTGAAAATTTGTTTTGTTTTTAAATTAAAATTCATCTGTTTTGAGAGAAATTTCATCTTTCTTGGATAAAAATGCACCTTTTTGGTTGGAAATTCAACTATTTTTTAGAAAATTTATTTTTTGGTTAAAATTTATATTTTGGTGTTGCGAATGAACTGAAAGCTTTTCTGGGTGAAAGTTCAATTTAAAAAGAGAACGTGTCCTTTTTTTATTAAAAAATCATCTGTTTTAATACAAATTTCACCTTTCTTGGATAAAAATTAAACTATTTGCAGAGAATTCAACTATCTCGTTAAAAATGCATCCCTTTTGGTTGAACAAAATTCGTCTTTTTGGATGAAAAATTCAGTTTTGTTCGTTGAAACTTATTTTTTGTTAAAAAAATCCATATTTTGATCTTGAAAAGTCAACTGGAATCTTTCCTGGATGAAAATTCAACTATTTTGAGAAAATTTGTTTTATTCTTAAATAAAAATTCATCCGTTTTAAGAGAAATTTCATATTTTTTTGATAAAAATGCAACTATTGTGTAAAGAATTCAACAATTTTATTAAGAAGTCATCCTTTTTTGGTAAAAATTCGTCTTTTTGGATTGAAAATTCAATTTTTTTGTAGAAACTTATTTCTTGATTAAGAATTCATATTCTGATCGTGAAAAGTCAACTAAAATCATTTTTAACATGAAATGCAAATATTTTTTTTTAAATTTATCTTTTGATTTATTTTTTACACAATTTTTAACACAATAGTAGAAGTTTCGAGCAAAATATGAATTTTCTGTAAAAAAAAAAGACAAATTCTCAACAAAATATAAAATTTTCAATCAAGAAGATTAAATGTCTATTAGAAAAGATAAATTTTCAACAAAAAATGGGAGTTAAATTTTCAGTTAAAAAAATTAATTTCAAATAAAAAACTAATTTTCAATCAAAAAGGATAATTTTTTATATAAAAAAATTTATTTTGAACAAAATTTTGGAAAAATGTTGGCATGCTATTTAAAACTTAAAAGACAGGCTGGTTACGAAATGCCAATGTCGAAATTTTTTACCTTACTTTCCCCTGACAGCAATTTTTCATTTTCTATTACCACTATTAAAAAAATACATGAATTTTTAACTAAAATGAGGAAGATTTTACCAAAAAACTCATTTTTAAGCAAGAAGATTAATTTTCTACCAAAAAAGACGATCTTTCAACAAAATACATGAATTTTCTATTGAAAAAAGAAAATTTCCAACCAAAAATGGAATATTTCTTTTTACGTTTAAAAAATTAAGTTTTCATCATATAAAATGGATTTTCAACAATATTGTTAACTTAGAGATTGAAGAAATTAATTGTTAACCAAAAAGAAGAGTTTTCCCCCCCCAAGAAGATTAATGTTCTACCACAAAAGACGAATTTTCATCAAAATACATGAATTTTTAACGAAAAATTTAAACTTTAAACCACGACCGTGCTTTAAACCAAAAATGGAATTGTTACATTTTCAGTGAAATAAATTAATTTTTGACTAAAAAACGAATTTTTAATAAAATAGTTCAATTTTTAACAAAACAAAACATGTTTTTCTAGTTACAATGATGAATCATCCACAAAAAAATGAATTTTTAACAAAGTAGTTCCACTTTCAACTAAGTAGTTAAATTTTCATCGAAAAAGGGAACAGTTGATATTTCAACCAAAAAAGACTTGAATTTAAAACCAAAAACAAATGAATTCAACCAGAGAAGAAGAAATTTTCAGAAAAATAGTTGAAAATAAATCAATCAAAAAGGATTAGTTTTCAGTCAAGTCTGTAAAGAAGAAGTGACATCCAAAATGTGAAATTTCATACCAAAAAGACGAATTTTCTACAAAACAGTTGAATTTTCAAACGGAAAATATTTATTTTCAACAAAAAAGTTCATATTCGACCAAATAGTTGAATTTTCAACCGAGCAAAAACAAAGTTTCAACCAAAAATGGAATCACTTAAGACGATTTTTGAACAAAATAGTTACATTTTCAACAACAAAAAGGAGATTTTTGAATTAACATGATGAATCAGCAATCAATTAATTGAATTTTGAACAAAGTGGTTCCATTTTCGACTAAGTAGTTTAATTTTTAACGAAAAATCTAATAGTTGATGGTTGATATATCAACCAAAAAAGATTTTACTTGGAAACCTGAAACAGTTGAATTCAACCAAAAAAAACGAATTTTCATCTTCTTGGTTTTTGATAGAAATTTAATCTTCTTGGTTAAAAATTCATCTGCTTGGTTGCAAATTTAGCTATTCCGTTTAAAATTCATTTTTTTTTGGTTGAAAATTAAGTTTTTACCGAAAATTTAACTGTTCTGTTTTTGGTTAAAAATTCATTCCTTTAGTTGAATCTTTGTTTTTTTTGTTTGTTTGCAATTTATCTGTTTCAGTTAAAAATACATTATTTTCTTGAACATTTGTTTTTTATAGTAGGAAATTAATGTCTTAAACTGAAAATTCAACTATTCCATGTTTATTTAAAAATTTCTCTTCGTTAAAAAATTCATTTTTTGGTCAATGATTCATAATTATTTTGTTGAATTATAATATAATAATTATAGTTGAGTTATTGTTGAAAATTTATATTTTTGATAGAAATGTAATCAATTTTCTTGCTTGAAAATTTATCTGTTTGGCAAAAAATTTAACTATTTCGTTAAAAAGTTTTTTATTCGGTTGAAAATTAATTTTTTTTGTGGAAGGTTCATCATTTTAGTTCAAAATTAATTTTATTAACTGAAACTTTAATCCATTTTTTGTTAAAATTTAGTGTTTTTTATAGAAATTGAATCTTCTCGGTTGAAATGTCACCTGTTTGGTTAAAAATTCATTTCTATGGTTGAAAATTCGTTTTTTTTTTAAATTTGTCTTTTAAAAAAAAAATTTGCATCAACTTTATCGATCTTCTATGTGTAAGGTTCTTTTTAAAAGACAAATTTTAAAGGGCTAGGGAAAATGATAAATCGGTCAGAGAAAAGTCAGGAAATTTCGATATTGGAATTTTTTAGCTACCCTGTCTGTTCTGGGAACCCCAATTAAAGTAAAAATTTAATCTATTTTGTCATATTTTCAGGCTATTAGTAATCCTGAGCACATTTCTTCATATGGCGTCGTGTGTAAGAAATTGTTTGATAGATGCAATACTAGAAAATTTAGACATTTTATTGTTGCCCGGTGCGTGTCGGAATTAAAGAATTGTTCTACAAATGAAAAGTTGTGGGTAACCAAAGGCAAGGAAATTGAAGAGTGCACGGACCCTGAAAAGAAAAAGGAGTTGCAGGCACTTCACGAAAAAGAAGGAAAAAGTCTACGAATGAGGCCTATTGGTACCATAAGGTTCGTATTTTTATAAGTGTTTTATTCACTTTTCTACGATCGTGGTTTAATTTAAAAATGTTTTGGTATTTTTTCTAGTTTATTGAATGCACTTTGGCTTGAAAGAATTGTGCAAAAAAATATTATGCATTTATGTATAAAGCACTTGTTGCAACATAGACACGAGGAGAACTTGGAATTTTTATATAAACTATTAATGGAGAGAGGGAAACAATTGGATTCTAAGGGAGTATGTTTCCTTTTCGCAAGAATATCAACAACATTTCCTTTTAATTAAATTTTTTAAATGTATTGAATATTTTGAAAACTCAATTTTTTGTGCTTAGGATCTGGGGAAATATTTCATGCAGATACAGCTTCGAATCAAAGATGAGGGTCCTGAAAGAATTAGTTCCAGAGTCCGTGAAATGCTTCAAGAGTTAACTGCGTTGCGAGCAACTAAATGGATTCCTAAGAGTTGTTTAATCTATCCAGAGTTGGTAAGTTAAGTAAAGAGAATAAAAAGAATATTGCATTTCTGTTCTCTTGATTTTGGAAGTCTAAAAGTAAATTTTTTAACCTGAAAGCTGAACGCCCTAAATTTTGGAAATAATCGGATTTTTCCGGTTGAAAATTCTACTATTTTGGTAGAAAATTCAACTGTTTTGCAGAGAATTCGTCTTTTTAGCTTGAAAATTAACTATTATATTTTTGGTTCAAAATGCACCTCTTTTGATTAAAGTTCTAGTATAATGGTTGAAGATTCAACTATTTTGTTGAAAATTATTTTTTTTTTTTTAGTTGAGAGTTGATTTTCTGGACTAAAAATTTTTAAAATCCTTTTTTGGCTGTAAAGTTATGGTTTTTAGTTAAAAATTTAATAATTATTTTTTTTAGAATTCATATTTTTTTATTGAGAATTAAAATACTTAGTTGAAAGTTGAGCAATTTCGTTCAGAAATTCTACTATTTTGTCTAAAAATTTTTTTTTGTCTGAAAATTAATTTTTTTATCTAAAAATTCAACTATTCTATTCTTGGTTGAAAATTGGTCGTTTTTAGTTAAAAATGCAATAGTTTTGTTGAAAAGTGTCTTTTTTGGTTGAAAGTTCTATTATTTTGGTAGAAAATTCAACTATTTGTTCGAAAATTAACTTTTGTTCTGAAAATTCATATTTTAATTTAGAAATTTTTACTGTTCTTCAGAGAATTCGCCCTCTTTGCTTGAAAATTAACTATTATCTTTTTCGTTAAACATTCTACTACAATAGTTGAAGATTGAACTATTTTGTTGAAAATTCTTTTTTTTTTTAACTTTAGTTTTCTCATCTGAAAATTCAACTAATCCGTTCTCGACTGCAAATTTATTGATTTAGTTGAAAATTAAAATACTAATTGTTTTTGAGAATTCGTTTTTTTTAGTTAAGAATTAAAGCTCTTGGTTGAAAGTTGAGCTACTTTGTTCATCATTCATTTTATTGGTTGAAAATGTAACTATGTTGTTGATAATTGTTTGTTTTGTCTAGAAATTAATGTTTCATCTGAAAATTTAAGTATTCTATTCTTTGTGGAAAATTGTTCGTTTTCAGTTGAAAATTGTATTTTTCTGTTTGAAAATTTTTTTATTTCGGAAGAAAATTCAACTATTTTGTTGAAAATTGTTTTTTTGTTGTTGTCTGGAACTTAATTTTTTTTTTATCTGAAAATTTAACTCTTCTATTCTTGTTTGAAAATTGGTCGTTTTTAGTTGAAAATTCAACTGTTTGGTTGAAAATTGTATTTTTCTGTTTGAAAATTCTATTATTTCGGTACAAAATTTAACTATTGCGTCGCAAATTAACTTCTGGGCATATTTTGTTACAAGTTAATTAATTTTTCATTTTTTATTAAATTATTTTATTAAAAATTCGACTATTTTGTTAAAAGGTCATTTGGGTAAAAAATTTCACTGCATTGTTCAACATTCGTCTTCTTGGCTGGAAAATTCAACTATTTGGTTCAAAATCATAATCTCTAAATGTTGATTCATATTGTGTCCTAGAAGCTCTTTATAATCTAGATAGTTATTTTCCGTAAAAATAAATTATAGTTTTGTTATCTCACTTTCAGCTTAAGTTGACTGAAATGAAGGAAATAATGAGGATAAAAATTCATCCACACGAGAAACCTCTTTATGAGGAAGTTCGGTGTATCTTGGATAATTATGATTCGAAAAATATTGATACTGTAGCCAGTAAACTAAAATCATTGCCAATTGAACCCAAATGGTTGCAAGAAGTTTTGCTTGAAAAGGTACGTTGATATTTTAGTCTTATTTTCAATATCCTCATCATTATAAAATATTTTTAATTATTTTTATTTTTTTATTTTCAGGCTTTTCATTATGATAATTTCACCACACCTTGCGTTCTTTTGTGTAAGAAACTGTCGAGTATGGAAGTTCCCGGAACTGATGTAAAAAACGAATCTTGGAAAGACTTTGAGAAAACGTTTGCTTCTGATTGCGTGCACGAATTTGATTATTATTTAAAAGAAGCTGAAGTTCTTGTAATAACTCGATATTATTACTTTTTTTTAAAGTCTCTACTAAATTATATTGTGATTTGAATTTTTATGTGATTTTATCATTTCTTGCAGAAAATGGAACGATTTTCCCCGGAAACAATTAAAGCTAATACTTATGCGAGGTAATAAGATAATTATTTTAATTAGAAATTGGATAAATGAGCTTATAAATTTGTTTTCGGGTCAAGAACAAAGTTGATAATATTTCAACGAATTTTAGAAAAGAAAACGAAGCGTGTGTAATAAAAAAAATATTTGATATTATAATTGTTTATTTAAATGTAGTTATTTCGGATAATAGTGTTTACTTTTATTCCGTAAAATAATGAAAATGATGGCTTTTGTTTGAAATGAAAATTAAAAAATTAAATACGCTTCGCTTCAGTTTTTGTAATTTGTTACCTACAATTATCAATGGGCCTTTTTTGTCGATTTTATAAATCAAGTTAAAAATGGTAAAATTTGAATTTTTGTTATTTTTTAGTTTAATCGGTGCACTCTTCTGCGAAAATTTAGTATCACGTGAGATGGTAGACGCTTCCATAAAATTCTTGTTGGAAAACATAACTGCTGAGAATTTAGAACGATTATGTACACTACTGGACAACATTTCAAGGAGATTGGTTTATTTTGAAGTAAATATGTTCTTTTTGATTAATTATTGACTTAATGGAAATAAAATAATTTGTTTATATGTTCTTTTTTATTTTTAGAATCTAGAAAATTACGTTGATGACTTGCAGAAAATAGTAGATGAAAGGGATTCTGCAAGCTACAGTGAAGATTCCTATGAATTATTGGAAAAGATACTTAAGAAAACAAAGAAGATGTTTCATGAAATGAGCTGAAAAAGATATTTTGATTCTTTAATGCGAGACTCAAAATTCACGCAGGATCTTACATTATATTGTTTTAAGTATTATTATTGAATAAGAATAGGAAAAATTGCACAATTTAGGGTGGTCCAAAAACATTATTTTTCTGATTTTTAAAGTCTCACTTAAAAATTTAATTTACAACCAACTTTGCGAAAACTCATCCCTTAAGAGACTAAAAAGTTGCCCTCTAGCATGAAAAAAAATTTTGCCATGCATTTTTGAGCCACCCTTAAAATAAACATTTTTCCCCATTTCATCCTTAATAATCTAAAAAAAAAATACATTTTCTTTCTTTAAAACTGTTTCTTTCAGTTTTCATGTGAAATAGGGTGGTCCAAAAAAATTATTTTTCTGATTTTTTTCAAGTCTCACCCCCTCATTTCATGTCTTTTCGTGAAGAAAAATTTTCCTAATTTTTTGAGACTTAAAAAAAATGTTTTTTTAGACTTCGTATTGCTCACATGGTAGTTTTACATCATCGTTGTAAAGTTTTGACGATTCTTTTTAAAATTCAAAGACTTGCTGATTTTTTAACACTTATCTTATCTCTAAACATTTTTTTTTAATCTCAAAAAATTAGGAAATTTTTGTTTCACGAAAAGTCATGAAATTAGGGGGTGCGACTTTAAAAAATCAGAAAAATAATTTTTTTGGGCCACCCTATTTCACATGGAAACCTTTTATTTTTATACCTAGAAGCTTGTACTTATTTGATAGTCCTGTAAGTCGTATCTGGTCATATTAAACTAATTACCACACCTGATGGAAGTGAAAAGATAGAGATTCTATCTTTTTGAATAATTTTGAATCTTTATGATAGAAAGATATAGAGAAAATGTATCCCTTCTCTTCGTACATATAAATTCAGCTCTATTTTTTTAAATACCGTTTTTTCTATTACATCCTGTTCTTTATTCTTTGGGCGTGGTACGGCATTTTTGCACGAGGAATGAATCCATAAGAATCGTCACGTTACGTCACTTCACGCTCCAGCAAGGAAGCGGGCTGTGCGCGCGCATTCACGGAAATTCACGATTTCGCGTCTATTTTTAAAAATCTCCTTTTTCCATACCCTCTTCGCTATCTCTGCCTATCCTTTGTCTATCCACTAAATAGTAGAATTTCCGACTAAATACAATAAATTTAAAATAAAAAATTTCATATAGTAAAATTATTACTTAAAAAGATTAATTTTCAATAACAGGAAAACGAAAATTTTCTAGATGAAAAAATAATTTTCTAAAAACCATTAAAAAAAAACAAATTTTGATCAAAATACATGAATTAACAACCAAATAATTAAATTTTCAACTAAGTGAAAGAAATTTACAATGAAAAATGTAATAAATAAATTTTCAGTTAAAAACCCAAATTTTCAATGAAAAAACGAAATTTTCCACCAAAATGATGTATCAATCAAAAACTGAATATTCAAATTTTTTATTTAAAAAACTAATTTTTAACCAAAAATGTAAATTTTTTAGATAAAAAAATTAATAATGTTCTAAAAAAATTTTTTTTATAACAAAATACCTGAATCAATGAAAAAAAATAATGTTCAACGAAAAAAAAGCATTTTCAACCAAAAAGATAAATTTTCTAGCTATAAAAATAATATTCTACAAAAAAACACACCATTTTAAACAAAATACATGAATTTTCAACTAAAAAAGATCAATTTTCAACTAAAAAGGATAAATTTACAATAAAAAATAGAATGGTTCAATTTTTATTTGAAAAAATTAAATTTCTAAAAAAAAAAATTTTGAACCAAAAGAATCAATTTTCTAGATGAAAAAATAATTGTCTAAAAAAATAAATTTTTGAACGAAATACATGTATTTACAACCAAATAATAAATTTTCAACTAAATAAAATAAATTTACAATGAAAAATGTAATAGATAAATTTTCAGTTGAAAAAACAAATTTTCAATAAAAAAACGATATTTTCTACGAAAATGATGCAACAATCAAAAACTGAATATTCAAATTTTCAATGAAAAAAATTAATGTTCAACTAAAAAAAATGGATTTTCAACCAAAAAGATCAATTTTCTAGCAACAAAAGTAATGTTCTAAAAAAAAATTTGCAACAAAATACATGAATTTTCAACTAAAAAAGATAAATTTACAATCAAAAATGAAATAGTTAAATTTTCAATGAAAGAAATTAATGTTTAACTAAAAAAAAACGAATTTTCAACCAAAAAGGTAAATTTTCTAGCTATAAAAATAATATTATAAAAAAAGTTGTAACAAAATACATGAATTTCTAACTAAAAAAGATTAATTTTCAACTAGAAAAGATAAATATACAATCAAAAATGGAATGGTTAAATTTTCATTTGAAAAATTAATTTTCTTCAAAAAAAAAAAACGAATTTTCAACAAACTGATTAATTTTTTCACCAAGAGCTTGAATTTTCGACTAAAATGATGCAACAATCAAGAACTGAATATTCAAATTTTCAATTAAGAAAATTAATTACCAATCAAAAATATTAATTTTTCAGCTAAAAACATTATTTTCTACAAAAAAATTTTCTTTCAACAAAATACATCAATTTTCAACGAAATAGTTGAATTTTCAACAACAAAAAAGATATATTTAGAATCAAAAATAGAATAGTTAAATTTTCAATTAAAAAAATTAATGTTTAACTAAGAAAAAAACGGATTTTTAATCAAAAAGATGAATTTTCTTGCTATAAAAATAATATTTTACAAAACAAAACAAAAATTAACAAAATACATGAATTTTCAACTAAGAAAAATCAATTTTCAACTAAAAAATATAAATTTACAGTCAAAAATGGAATGGTTCAATTCTCATTCGCAAAAATTAATTTTCTACAAAAAGAAAAAATTTGTTAAGAAACTGATTAATTTTTTCATCAAGAAGTTGAATTTTCTACTAAAAGGATGCATCAATCAAAACTGAATAATCAAATTTTCGATTTGAAAAATTAATTTTGAACCAAAAATATACATTTTTTAGCTGAACAGTAATTTTTTACACAAAATTTTTTTCAACGAAATACATTAATTTTGAACCAAATAGTTGAATTTTAAACAACGGAAAATATAGATTTAAAATAAAAAAATCCGGCAAAATATGCTGGATGCGTATGCACTATGAAATTTGTATTATATTTGAAAAAATAATTTTTCAATACTTTTGCAACCCTATGTGTCCTACTTTGTCCTCTTTTTTTGAAGTTCGGTTGTCCTGACATTCTGAAAATTAGTTCAGGTCATCCTACTTAAAAAATTTGAAAAAAATATTGTTCATTCAAATTATAATAAGTGTTACATGATGGCATAATTCTCGGTACAACAATTTTAATTTGAAACGTCTTAACAATTTAACAAATATTGAATTATTTAAAACTAGTTTGAATTTTCGCGGGCAGTTCAATTCGTGCGTTCCTTGATCCTCCACTGAAATTCCGAAACACGGAACGGAAGTTTGTTTTTGAATTATTTTAGCCGTTAAGATACGTTAGAGTTTTACGCGCGGCCGTGGTTGCAGCGTTCTTTGTTTGCATACATTCACTAAAATCAAAACACGGGTGTTTAAATAATAGGACAAGAAATAATATTTAAAAACATCCACATAATCGAAAGGTGACATTCAATTAGTCAGATACTTGGAATTGTTGGAAAAAATCAATATCGTGAAATAACCGCCTGAAATAATTCTTCCTAACCTCACTTTAAATTCATTCTGTATTATTGTGTTCAGTCTTCTTGGTCTTGTAACTTCTTCATGGCAGAAATGGAAGGAAAAGCGAAATCCGAAACTTCTGATGAAAGATTTTGGAGTGATTTTGATAAAGCTTTAAATGATTTGCCTGGTAGAACGTCTGGCCCATGTAATGTACTCAAATCTGTAAAAATGGATCAGGAATTGATGGAAAGAATCGTCGATCGGTTTTTCGAAATGGTGAGTTTTTTTTCAAATTTCAATTTCTTTTTGTTTTGCCTATTGTTTTAAATTCCTTTGGTAGGGACCGTACTTGAATTACGTAACAGCTCAAGGGGGGTGGAGGTCCTTCACTCATATACGTAATTTTTCCGAATTCGCAAAAACTTTTTCCTGAAGATTATCTATTTAGTTATAAATTTTATTATTTGGTTGAAAATTTAAGAATTTTCTTGAGACGACATTGTTTTTGCAAATTCAACTGTTTTGTTTAAAAATTCGACTTTTTGGATTAAAAATTCAACTCTTTTCGTAGAATATTAATCTTTTGTTCACAATTCATATTTTGTTGCTGATAAGTCAACTGAAATATTTTTTGGATGAAAAATATTTTTTCTGGAAAATTTGTCTTTTTAATTTAAAGGTTCATATTTTTTAAATAGAAATATTGCATATTTCTTGAACAAAAATGCAACTGTTTGTTCAAAATTCAACTATCTTGAAAACTCTATTGAAATGCTTTTGGATGGAAATTCAACTCATTCTTTTTTTTGAAAATTTGTCTTTTTGATTTGAAGATTCACTTGCTTTAGTAGAATTTTCATTTTTTCTTGGTGTTGCAAAGTGAACTGGAGTTTTTTTTTTGTAATTCGTCTGTTTTAGAAGAAATATTTTTTCTTTCTTGAATAAAAATGCAACTGTTCGGTTGAAAATTCAACTCTTTTCTGGAAATTTGTCTTTCTGATTTCAAAATTCACCTGCTTTAGCACAAATTACATCTTTCTTCGAAAAAAATGCAACTCTTTGGTTTAAAATTCGACTATTTTGTTAAAAAGTCACACTTGGTTTGAAATTCTGCTATTTTTTTGAAAATTTAACTTTTTTTTTAGAAAATTTACTTTTTGGTTAAATTTAATATTTTGGCGTTGAAAAGAGAACTGAAATCTTTTCTGGATGAAAATTCAAATATTTTTTTGAAAATTTATTTTGTTTTTAAATTAAAATTCATCTGTTTTAAGAGGAATTTGTGATCTTTCTTGGAAAAAATGCAACTATTTGGTTGAAAATTCAACAATTTTGTTGAAAAGTCATACTTTTTGGTCGAAAATTCTGCTGCTTTGTCGAAAATTGAACTATTTTGTAGAAAATTTACTTTTTGGTTGAAATTGATATTTTTGTGTTAAAAAATGAACTGAAAGCTTTCCTGGATGAAAGTTCAAATTAAAAAAAAATAGTGTCCTTTTTTAATAAAAAATTATTTGTTTTAGTACAAATTTCATCTTTCTTGGATAAAAATTCAACTATTTGATAGAGAATTCAACTATTTCGTTAAAAATTAATTCCTTTTGGTTGAAAAAATTCGTCTTTTTTTATGAAAAATTAAATTTTGTTCCTAGAAACTTATTTTTTGTTAAAAAAATACATATTTTGATCTTGAATAGTCAACTGGAATCTTTCCTGGATAAAAATTCAACTATTTTTTTGGAAATTTGTTTTGTTTTTAAATAAAAATTCATCTGTTTTAAGCGAAATTTCATCTTTTTTGTATATAAATGCAACTATTGTGTAGAGAATTCAAAAATTTTGCTAAAAAGTCATCCGTTTTGGGTAAAAGTTCGTCTTTTTGGATTGAAAATTCAATTTTTTCTGTAGAAAATTATTTCTTGGTTAAAAATTCATATTTTGATCGTGAAAAGTCAACTACAATCTTTTTTAACAGAAAATTCAACTATTTTTTTTATAATTTATCTTTTTGATTTATAAATTCATCCGCTTTGGTAGAAATTTCTTTTTTTTATGAAAATGCATCTTTTTGGTTAAAAATTATTCGTCTTTACATGAGTATTCAGCTATTTTGTTTGAAAGATTTGGTTGAACCACTTTGTTAAGAAATCATTTTTTTCGTTGAAGAGTTACATTTTTAGTTCAAAATTCCGCTCTCTGGTTGAAACTTTAACTGTTTTGTTGAAAATTTATCTTTTTTTTTGTTTGAAATTAATTTTTCAACTGAAAATGTAATTTTCCCATTTTTTTAAAGATTGATCTTTTTTAGTTGAAAATTCTTCTTCTTTGGCAAGAAAACAATAATTTTCTTGGTTTGAAATTCCATTTTTGTTGGGTAAAAATGCATCAGTTTCATGGAAAAATAATTTCTTGCTGAGGTCATATTTTTTGTTTGTAATTCAATTTTCGTAGCGAAAATTCGTCTTTTGGCTTGAAGGTTGAACAATTTGGGTAAAATTTTCTTTCTTTGGTGAAAAATCTTTATTTGTTGAAAATTCGTCTTTTTGTATAGAAAAATTAATCTTGTTTGTTGAAAATTTCAACGTTTTGGAAGAATACAAATCTTTGGTAAAAATTTGGTAGAAATTTCCTCTTTTTTGGTTAAATCTGCAACTGTTGGATTGAAAATTAACTTTTTTGTTGAAAATTCATATTTTCGGATTTAAAATGCAACTGTTTTACAAAAAATTCGTTTTTTTGGCTTGAAAGTTCAACAATTTGGATTCCTTTTTTTTTTTTTTTTGAAAATTTGCCTTTTTTGATTCATTTCAGTAGTTTTTGGTTTCGATTAGAAATATTTTTTAGTTGAAATATCAAGTATTAGGTTTTCGTTGAGAATTCATCTTTTTTCTTTGATGGTTCATCATTTTATTTAAAAAAAAAAACTTATTTTTGTTCAAATTTGCACTATTTTATTGAACATTTTTTTCTGTCGAAAATTAATTTTTTCAAACTAAAAATTGAACTATTCCATATTCATTTGAAAATACATCTTCTTCATTGATATTTCAACTATGTATTTGAACATTCTTTTTTTAAAGATTTATCCTGTTATATAAAAATTTATTTCTTTAATTGAAAATCTAACTATTCCATTTCTTGTGGAAAATTCATCCTTTTTCATAGAACGTCAATCTTCTTGGTTGAAAATTTATATGCTTGGTTGAAAATTCATTTTTTACTTTAAATTTAACTGTTCTGTTTTTGGTTAAACATTCATTTCTTTGGTTGAATATTCTTTTTTTTTTATTTATCTGTTTTAGTTTATAATACATGTAATTTCTTGAACATTTGTCTTTTTTTCCTGGAAAATTAATTTTTCAACCTGAAAATTTAACTATTCCATATTTATTTGAAAATTTATCTTCGTTAAAAATTCATTTTTTGGTTAATGATTAATAATTATCTTAGTTGAATTATATTATAAGAATTATAGTTGAGTTATTGTTGAAAATTAATTTCTGTTCTGAAAACGTAACTGATCTATTTTTGCTTAAAAATTAACTTTTTTGTTGAAGGTTCATTATTTCAGTTAAAAATTCATTTTATTAACTGAAACTTTAACAAATCCATTTTTTGTTGAATTTGGGTTTTTTTTATAGAAATTTAATCTTCTCGGTTGAAAATTCATCATCTTGGTTGAAAATTCGTTTCTTTTTTCAAATTTATCTTTTTTAAACATTTTTCTGGTATTAACATTACTGATCTTCTATGTATAAGGTTGCTTTTATACCTCAAAGAAAAATGTGAAGCGTTCAGAGAAAATGATAAATTGGTCATGGAAAAGTGAGGAAATTTCGATATTGGGATTTTTTATCAATCCTGTCTGTTCTTGGAACCCTAACAAAAGTCAAGGGAAAGAGTCAGAAGTCCTGACATTTTTCTGACGATGCCTGACTTTTTTTAGTAGATTTGGTAGATTTCCAGACTTGGAAGTCGAAGACCAACGCCATACTTCAGATATTAATAATATTGGTAAAAATTTAATCTATTTTCTCATATTTTCAGGCTATTAGTAAACCTGAGCACAGTTCTTCATATGGCCTCGTGTGTAAGAATTTGGCTGATAGATACAACTCTTCTACTCTAAACTTTAGAGCATCAATTATTGCCCGGTGCGTGTCGGAATTAAATTATTGTACTATAAACGAAATGATTCGGGTAATCAATGGCAAGGACATTGAAAAGTGCACGGACGCTGAAAAGAAAAAGGAGTTGCAGGCACTTCACGAAAAAGAAGGAAAACGTCTACGAATGAGGCCTATTGGTACTATAAGGTTCGTATTTTTATAAGTTTTTATTCACTTTTATATTATCCTGGTTTGATTTAAAAATGTTTTGGTATTTTTTCTAGTTTATTGAAAGAACTTTGGCTTCGAAGTATGTTGAAAAAGAATCTTATGCATTTATGTATAAACCACTTGTTGCAACATAAACACGAGGAGAACTTGGAATTTTTATATAAACTATTAATGGAGATAGGAAAAAAATTGGAATATAATAGAGTATGTTTTCTTTTCGCAAGAATATCAACAACATTTCCCCTTAATTACATTTTTTAAATGCATTGAATATTTTGAAAACTCAATTTTTTGTGCTTAGGATCTGGAGGAATACTACAAGCAGATACAGATTAGAATCGATGATCAGGGTCCTGAAAAAATTAGTCCCAGAGTCCGTGAAATGCTTCAAGAGTTAACTGCGTTGCGAGCGGATAAATGGGTTTCTAAGAAGTCTTTCTCCCAAACAGAGTCGGTAAGTTAAGTAAAGAGAATAAAAAGAATATTGCATTTCAGTGTTCTTGATTTTGGAAGTCCAAAAGTAAAATGTTTAAACCTTACAGCTGGAGGCCCTAAATTGTGGAAATAATCGTATTTAGAAACTTTAATTTTTCAATATGTATATCTCATTTTTTTAGTAAATTATGAATTATTAATTCATTGAACATTCTTTTTTTTTTCGTTGAAAATACTACTAGTTGGTTGAAACTACTTTGTTAAAAATTCATTTTATTGGCTTAAGATTTAACTATTTTGTTGAAAATGCGGATTTATTTGGTTGAAAATTGTTTTGTTTTTTAACTGAAAATTTAATTATTCCATTTTTGATTGAACATTGATCGCCTTTAGTTGAAAATTCAAGTATGTGTTTGGAATTTGGGTTGAAAATTCTATTATATTGGTAGAAAATGCAACTTTTTTGCAGAGTTCGTCTTTTTAGTTTGTAAATTATTATATTTTCGGTTCAAAATTCATCTCTTTTGATTAAAAATTCTACTATGATGGTTGAAGATTTTACTAGTTTATTTCAAATTCTTGTTTTTTGGTTGAGAGTTAATTTTCTTAACTAAAAATTTAAAAAATCTATTTTTGGCTGAAAAGTAATTGTTTGAAAATTGTACTATTATTTTTCCTCTCCAGAATTCATCTTTTTCGGTTGAAAATTAAATTAAGTTTGGTTAAAAATTGGTATTTTTTGGTGGAAAATTCTATTATTTTGGTAGAAAATTCTACTTTTTGGTCGAAAATTAACTTTTGGGCTGAAAATTCATATTTTCGGCTAGAAATTTCAACGGTTTTTCAGAGAATTCGCCTTGTTAGCTTGAAAATTAACTATATCTGTCGTTGAGAATTAATTTTTTTTCGTTAAACATTCTACTATAATTTTTGAAGATTAAACTATTTTGTTGAAAATTCTTTTTTTATAATTGAATTTTTTATCTTAAAATTTAACTAATCCATTTTTGGCTGAAAATTGATTATTTTTAGTTGAAAATTAAACTAATAATTTTTTCTTTAAAAATTCATCTTTTTTGGTTGAAATTAAAGTATTCGGTTGATAAATTGATGTAATTTGTTAAACATTAATTTAACTAATTCATTTTTGGCTGAAAATTGATTGATTCAGTTGAAAATTCAGCTATTAATTTTTTTTGATAATTCGTCTTTTATGGATAAGAATTAAAGAACTTGGTTGAAAGTTGAGCTAATTTGTTCAACATTCATTTTATTGCTTGAAAATTCAACTATTTTGTTGAAAATGTTTTTTTTTCTGTTTGAAAATTAATTTTTTTATCTGAAAATTTAATTATTCTATTCTTGGTTTAAAATTGGTCGTTTTTAGTTTAAAAAATTCAACTGTTTGGTTGAAAATTGTATTTTTCTGTTTGAAAATTCTATTATTTTGGTAGAAAAATCAACTATTAGGTCGCAAATTTACTTTTGGTCTGAAAATTCATGTTTTCGGTTAGAAATTTCAACTGTTTTTCAGAGAATTCGCCTTGTTAGCTTGAAAATTAACTATGTATTATATTTTTCGTTAAGAATTAATTTTTTTTTTTTGAGAATTTAACTACTTTGTTGAAAATTCATTTTATTGGTTTAAGATTTAACTATTTTGTTGAAAATGCGGATTTATTTGGTTGAAAATTGTTTTGTTTTTTAACTGAAAATTTAATTACTCCATTTTTGGCTGAAAATTGATTGACTTTAGTTGAAAATTCAACTACGTGTTTGGAATTTGGGTTGAAAATTCTAATATTGGTAGAAAATACAACTTTTTTGCAGAGTTCGTCTTTTTAGTTTGTAAACTATTATATTTTTGATTCAAAATTCATGCCTTTTGATGAAGAATTCTATTATGATGGTTGAAGATCCTACTAGTTTGTTTAAAATTCTTTTTTTTTTAGTTTAGAGTTAATTTTCTTAACTAAAAATTTAAAAAATCTATTTTTGGCTGAAAAGTTACTGTTCTTATTTGAAAATTCTACTATTATGTTTTTCTTTGAGAATTCATCTTTTTTGGTTGAAAATTAAATTACTTAGTTGAAAGATAAGCTACTTTATTCAAAAATTCATTTCATTGATTGAAAATTCAACTATTTTGTCGAAACTTGTTTTTTGGTTATCTCAAAAATAATTTTTTTTTATCTGAAAATTTAAGTATTCTATTCTTGGTTGAAAATTGGTCGTTTTTAGTTCAAAATTCAACTGTTTGGTTGAAAATTCTATTATTTTGGTAGAAAATTCTACTTTTTGGTAGAAAATTCTACTTTTTGGTCGAAAATTAACTTTTGGTCTGAAAATTCATATTTTCGGCTAGAAATTTCAACTGTTTTTCAGGGAATTCGCCTTGTTAGCTTGAAAATTAACTATTATATTCTTCTTTGAGAATTATTTTTTTTTCGTTAAACATTCCACTATAATTTTTGAAGATTAAACTATTTCGTTGAAAATTCTTTTTTTTTAATTTAATTTTCTTAACTGAAAATGTAACTGATCCATTTTTGGCTGAAAATGGATTATTTTTAGTTGAAAATTTAACTGTTTGGTTGAAAATTGGTATTTTTTGGTGGAAAATTCTATTATTTTGGTAGAAAATTCTACTTTTTGGTCGAAAATTAACTTTTGGGCTGAAAATTCATATTTTCGGCTAGAAATTTCAACTATTTTTCAGGGAATTCGCCCTTTTAGCTTAAATATTAACTATTATATTTTTCGTTGAGAACTTATTTTTTTAAATAAAAATGTAACTACTTGGTTGAAAGTGGAACTTTTTTGTTACAAATTATATAATTTTTTAATTTCTCATTATTTATTTAATTATTTTATTAAAAATTCGACTATTTTGTTAAAAGGTCTTTTTTGTTAGGAAATTCGTCCTTTGAGATTGAAAATTAAACCGCCTTCTAAAAATTTTGTCTTCTTGGCTTCAAAATTCAAGAATTTGGTTCAAAATAATAGTTTTTAAATGCTGATTAATATTGTGACCTAGAAGCTTTTGTTGTTTTGTTTATGTTTTGTTATCTCACTTTCAGGCTCAGTTGGCTGAACTGAAGGAAAAACTGAAAATAAAAATTCTTCCACATGAGAAAGCTCTTTATGAGGAAATTCGGTGTATCCTGGATAATTATAATTCCAAAAATATTGATACTGTAGCCAGGAAAATTAAATCATTGCCAATTGAACCCAAATGGTTGCAAGAAATTTTGCTTGAAAAGGTACGTTGATATTTTATTAAAGTCTCTGTCTTATTGTCAGTATCCTCATTATTATAAAATATTTCTAATTTTTTTTATTTTCTTCATTTCCAGGCTTTTATGGATGTAAATTTCACCATATCTTGTGTTCTTTTGTGTAAGAAACTGTCGAGCATAAAAGTTCCCGGAACTGATGTAAAAAAGGGAACTTGGAAAAACTTTGAGAAAATGTTTGCTCTTAATTGCGTGCATGAATTCGAGCATTATTTAGAAGAAGCTAAAGATCTTGCAATGTAAATCGACATTATTACTTTTTTCAAGTCCCTACTAAATTACATTGTGATTTAAATTTTCATGTGATTTTATTCTTTCTTGCAGAAAGAAAAAACCATTCGGCGACG
The DNA here is from genome assembly GCA_932178445.1 of Andricus quercusramuli. Classification (NCBI taxonomy): domain Eukaryota; kingdom Metazoa; phylum Arthropoda; class Insecta; order Hymenoptera; family Cynipidae; genus Andricus; species Andricus quercusramuli. The sequence continues at coordinate 40,743 of CAKNXH010082458.1, forward strand.
TGCTGAAAGTAATTAAATCTAATGCTTATGCGAGGTAATAAGATAATTATTTCTATTAGAAATTAAATAAATGAACTTCTAAATTTATTTTCGGGTCAAGAACAAAGCTTATGATATTTTAACGAATTTCAGAAAAGAAAACAAGGCGCGTGTAATAAAAAAAGTTGATATTATAATTGCTTATTTAATTGTAGTTTTTTGGATGATAGTGTTTTTCTTTCAGTTTTAGACAAAAGTCGTAATTTGCATTCATTTTTAATTTTATTACGTAAAATAATGAAAATTATGGCTTTTGTTTAAAATGGAAATTAAAAAATTAAACGCGCTTCGCCTCAATTTCTGAAGTTTGTTACCTACAATTATCAATGGGCCTTTTTTGGTGATTTTATAGATCAAGTTAAAAATGGTGAAATTGGAATTTTTGTTATTTTTCAGATTAACCGGTGCACTCTTCAGCGAAGATTTACTATCACAAGCGGTGGTAAAGGGTTACATAAAATCCATGTTAAAATACAAATCTGAAGTGAATTTATTACGATTATGCCTGCTATTTGATGAAATGAGAGAGAAATTGGTTCATTTTGATGTAAATATGTTCTTTTTGATGAATTATCAATTCAATAGAATGAAAATAACTTGTTTATATGTCCTTTTTAATTTTTAGAATCTGGAAGATTACGTTGATGACTTTCAAGAAATACTAGATGAACAGGATTCTGGAAGATACAGTGATGATTGCTATGAATTATTGGAAAAGACACATGAATGGATGGACCTACTACTACTAACACCCGAGCAGACGTTCATATCCACAATGAAGATGTTACATGAAATGTGATAAAAAGATATTTTGATTCTTTAGTGCGAGCCTCAAAATTCACGCAGGATTTTACATTATATTGTTTTAAGTATTATTATTGAATAAGAATAGGAATAATTGCACAATTTAGGGTGGTCCAACAAATTATTTTTCTGATTTTTTAAAGTTCCATAAAAAATTACATTTTCTTTCTTTGAAACTTTTTCTTTCAATATATATAATATATATTGAATATATGAATATTATTAAAAAGAGTCATAAAAGCTTTACAACGATGATAAAAAACTGTTGTTTTTTAATATTCGTTTTTTTTTTTGCTTAAAATTTATCTGTTTTAGTGAAAAATACATGTATTTTCTAAAAGACTTGTTTTTTTGCGAAAACTCACCTCTTAAGACACTATAAAGTAATTTTTAAGTGTCTTTTCTGAATTTTATGAAAGTAAAATGAAAACTTGAATGGCAAATTATATAAAAAATTGTATTATACAAATATGAAAAATAGTGCCCTTAAAATAAACATTTTTCCCCATTTCACCCTTAATAATCCATAAAAAATCACATTTTCTTTCTTTAAAAGGGGAAAAATGTTTAATTTAAGGGGCCTATTTTTATATTTGTATAATACCTTTTTTATATAATTTGCCACTTAAATTTTCATTCTACTTTCATAAAATTCAGAAAAGACACTTAAAAATTACGTTTTAGTGTCTTAAGGGGTGAGTTTTCGCAAATTTGGGGGTAAATTAAATACAACAACATTTTTGTTTAGACTTCGTATTGCTCACATGGTAGTTTTACATCATCGTTGTAAAGTTTTTACGATTCTTTTTAAAATTCAAAGACTTACTGAATTTTTAACACTTTGGGGTACTCTAACAGTCGTGTCTTGTCTCTAAACATTTTTTTCAAGTCTCAATAAACTAGGAAATTTTTTTTTTAATGAAAAGATATAAAAGACTTTTAAAAAATCAGAAAAATAATTTTTTTGGACCACCCTATTTCACATGAAAACCTTTTATTTTTATACAAAAAAGTTTGCACTTAGTTGATAGAGATCCTATCTTTTTGAATATTTTTTTTTATCTTGATAGAAAGATATAGAGAAAATGTATCCCTTCTCTTCGTCAATATAAATTCAGTTCTATTTTTTAAAATACCGTTTTTTCTATCACATCCTGTTCTTTATTCTTTGGGCGTGGTACGGCATTTTTGCACGAGGAATGAATCCATAAGAATCGTCACGTTACGTCAGGTCACGCTTCAGCATGGTAGCGGGCTGTGCGCGCGCATTCACGGAATTTCACGATTTCGCGCCTATTTTTAAAAATCTCTTTACCTCTTCCTATCCTTCATCTATCCACATTCATCTTTTACGATCTCTCTGTTAATCTGAATTTCCGTCTATCTTTTTCAATCTCCTCTTCTCTGTCTCATCATATCCTACATATATTAACGTCTATCTTTTTCTATCTCTTTGTCCAAATTTTCAATCCAAATTAATCCGAACACGGATTGACCTATACCGATTTTCAATCTGAATGAATTGAATTGGATTCATTCGAATTGAAAATTTGGTTCGGATTGATTCTGAATGGAAGTTCGGATTGAATCAGATTGAGTCCGTTTCATTTTTAACCGATTTTGATCCAACGAAATGTAGAACTTTTTTCGGATTGGTTCGGATACCGATTCCGGGATGACTTCGGATTGGTTAGGAATGAATTGCTATCCGAAACCTTCGCCAGACTATCTTTTTCAATACCTATCTTCTTATCCAAGTGAATCCTTTTTTATCTCTTCTGACTTATAAGTTAACCCTATCCAGCTGAATCATAGTCTTATTATCCAAATGAATCCTCCGCTCATACACATCTATCCTTTTCCATCCTTTAGTCGATCCAAAATCTTTTTTACATCTTTTTCAATTCCTATCTTCCTATCCAATTTAAATTTCATTGTATATTTCTTTTGAAATATATAAATTACCACAAACCTTTTGAGTTATAGTCTTTATATCCAAATGAATGTTCCGCTTATCCACGCACATCCTTTTCAATTCCTTTCTTCCTATCCAATTGAATTCTTTTCTATCTCTTCTGAAATTTAAATCACTGCTATCCTTCTCAATCCTAGTCTTTTCTGTCCAAATGATCAATGTTCCGCTTATCCACGTCTATCCTTTTCTATCCGTTATGAATTTCAAAATCCTTTTCGATCTTCTTCAATCCCTATCTTTCTATCCAATTGAATTCTTTTCTATTTCTAACATATAAATCACCGCTATCCTTCTGAATTCTAGGCAATGAATGTTCCGTTTATCCACGCATATCCTTTTCTATCCATTCGACAATCCAAAATCTTGTTTATTATTTTCAATCCCTATCTTCCTATTCAATTGAATTGTTTTCTATCTCTTCTGAAATACAAATCATCTCTATCCTTCTGAATTCTAGCCTTTCTATTCAAATGAATGTTCCGCTTATCCGCATCTATCCTTTTCTATCTTTTGTCAGTCCAAAATCTTGTCTCTATCTTTTTCAATTCTTACCTACCTATCCAATTAAATACTTTTCTATTTCTTCTGAAATATAAATCACCGCTATCCTTATGAATCCTAGTCTTTCCATCAAAATGAGAAATTTTCCACTTATCCACGTCATTCCTTTTTAATCCCTATCTAGCTATTCAATTGAATTCTTTTCTGTCTCTTCTGAAATATGAATCACCGCTTCTGAATTCTAGCCTTTCTATCCAAATGAATGTTCCGTTTATCCACGTCTATCCTTTTCAATCCCTATTTTCCTATCCAATTAAAATCTTTTCTATCTCCTAAAATATAAATCACTGCTATCCTTCTGAATCCTAGTCTTTTCTATCCTTTTTTATCCGTTATGCAATCTAAAATCCTTTTTGATCTTTTTCAATCCCTATCTTCTTATCCAATTGAATCCTAGTCTTTCTATCCAAATGAATGTTCAGCTTATCCACGCCTATCCTTTTCAATCCTTATCTTCCTATCCAATTGAATTCCTTTCTATTCTTTCTGAAACATAAATTACTCCGAATTCTAGTCTTTCTATCCAAATGAATGTTCCGTTTATCCACGCCTATCCTTTTCTATCCATAAGACAATCAATAATCTTTTTTATTTTTTTCAATGCCTATCTTCCTGTCCAGTTGAATCCATTTCTATCTCTTCTGAAATATAAATCACCGCTATCCTTCTGAATCCTAGTCTTTATATCCAAGTGAATGTTCCGCTTATCCACATCTATCCTTTTCTATCCTTTGTCAATCTAAAATCTTGTCTATATCTTTTTAAATCCTTATCTACCTATCCAATTGAATCCTTTTCTATATTTCTTCTGAAATATAAATCACCGCTATCCTCCTGAATCTTAGTCTTTTGTATCCAAATGATCAATTTTCCACTTATCTATGTCTATCCTTTTCTATCCGTTATGTAATCTAGAATCCTTTTCGTCCTTTTTCAATCCCCATCCTCCTATCCAATTGAATCCTAGTCTTTCTATCCAGATGAATGTTCCGCTTATCCACGTCTATCCTTTTCAATCCCTATCGGCTGTCTTTCTATTCAATTGAATTCTTTTCTATCTCTTCTGAAATATAAATCACCGCTATCCTTCTGAATTCTAGCCTTTCTATCCATATGAATGTTCCGTTAATCGACGCGTATCCTTTTCTATCCCTATTTTCCTATCCAATTAAAATCTTTTCTATCC
>CAKNXH010082459.1:0-11314 GCA_932178445.1 Andricus quercusramuli
GTTGACTTATTGTTGAACATTGATATTTTTTATAGAAATGTAATCTGTTTGACTGGAAATTTAACTATTTCGTTGAAAAGTTTTTTGTTAGGTTGAAAATTAACTTTTTTGCTGAAAATGTAACTGATCTTTTTTTGCTTAAAAATTAACTTTTTTGTTGAAGGTTCATCATTTTAGTGAAAAATTCATTTTATTAACTGAAACTTGAACTAATCTATTTTTTGTTGAAAATTTGTATTTTCTTATAGAAATTTAATCTTCTCAGATGGAAATTCATCTGTTTAGTTAAAAATTAATTTCTATGGTTGAAAATTCGTTTCTTTTTTCAAATTTATCTTTTTAAAAAAAATTTTGGTATTAACATTATTGATTTTCTATGTGTAAGCTTGTTTTTAAACCTAAAATAAAAATTCTGAACGGTCAGGGAAAATGATAAATTGGTCATGGAAAAGTCAGGAAATTTCGATATTGGGATTTTTTAGCAAACCTGTCTGTTTTCTGATGATTCCTGACTTTTTTTTTAGTAGGGTTGGTAGATTTCCAGACTTGGAAGTCAAAGACCAATGCCATACTTCAGATATTAATAATATTAGTAAAAATGTAATCTATTTTCTCATATTTTCAGGCTATTAGTAAACCTGATAACAGTCTTCCATATGGCCTCGTGTGTAGGAATTTGGCTAATAGATACAACTCTTCTACTGTGAACTTTAGAGAATCAATTATTGCCCGGTGCCTGTCGGAATTAAAGAAATGTTCTACAAATGAAACGTTGCGGGTAACCAAAGGCAAGGAAATTGAAAAGTGCACGGACACTGAAAAGCAAAAGGTGTTGCAGGCACTTTACGAAAAAGAAGGAAAAAGTCTACGAATGAGGGCTATTGGTACCATAAGGTTCGTATTTTTATAAGTTTTTGATGCGTAAACATCTAGACCTCGACATGGGGAGTCGCACCTGATTCAAATGAAACCACGACTAGAAAGTGTAACGCAGGCCTCTGACACACGCGCTGTGTCTCATATCACAGCATTCTCTCGCTCTCTCTCTCCCCCTCTCAAACGAATAATAATTGTTCAAACAATTGTAAATTATTTACAAACAGGAGGAAAATACGCTGTGTCTAATTTGAAAAAAAAAGAAACAATTTTCAATATTTTTCTCATAAGTTTTGAGCCTACTTAGATGTGCAATAATAATGGTAAGTGTCAGAATAATTAATTTTCATAATGAAATTTTAATTTTTAATATTCTTCATGAAATATAATTAGCCTAATTCTAAATGTAGATGCGTAACATAAGTGCGACACAATGTGTTCTTTCAGAGAACTGATATCGGTCCGCATCGGCATTTTATAAACAAAGCTTGACTTAGCAGGCAAAGGAGAGAATGTGTTTTAGGAAATAAAATAGTTTGAAGAATGAATCAATACATTTTTCAAATATTCAAAATTATATAATTTTTAAACAATTTTAGATTGAAACACTACAATTAAAGGATCTTACATTGTTATTGAAACATTCAAATTCAAAAATGTCACTTGTAAATTAAAAATGTAAGAAAAATGAAACAATGCAAATTTTTAAGTTTGCATTCAGCACTCTGAAATTTTAATGATTCGAGGCTTATTTTATTTTAAACAATTCAATTTCAATTTGTTTATTTTTGAATATTTCATTTTTGCTTTCTTATTTTTAATTTATTATAACAGATATACCGAACCTCAAAGCGTGTCCAGAGTTCTTTCAGAGAAATTTATAAGTGTTCAAAATTATATCATTTTCAAACTATTTACAATTTAGTGATTATAAGTTGTTTTTTGAAAAATTTGAATTGAAAAATGTAATTTACAAATTAAAAATTAAAAAAATGAAACAATGCAAATTTTAAAGATTACATTCAGCACCCTGAAATTCGAACGATTCGAGGTTTATTTTATTCAGGGTGTCTAGTGTCCTGGAAATCCTTGAAAACCTGAAAAAGTCATGGAATTCGTTTTTACCTGGAAGAAACCTGGAAAAGTCCTTGAATTTTGCTCGTGAATCTGGAATTTTTGTTCTTTTAAAGAAAAAATAGTTTTTAAAACTTTTTCTCTGCTGATGTTTGGGACTAGTAATTATTTTAGTTAGTAATTTATTTGCCTTGTATTTTTATTTCTTCTCTTACAGTTGCTTCATCCTGACGACTGTAATTGTAGTGAATAATTTTATTATTTGGGTGCAAATTCATCAATTTTTATTAAAAAGTCATACCTTTTATTTGAAATATCTACTATTACATTATTCGTTAGAAATTCATTTATTTTTGGTAGAAAATCCATCTTTTTGGTTGAAAATGCGTTTTTTTGGTTGAAAAATAATTTTTAAACTGAAAACGTAACTATTTTTGGCTGAAAATTGATATTTTTTAAATTGAAAATTCAATCACTTAAGTAAAACTTGAACCACTTTCTTAAAAATTTATTTGTACGAGGGTTGATCTCTTTGATTGAAAATTTAAATATTTTGCTGAAAATTCTTTTTTTAATTTAAAATTAATTTGTTAACCTAGAAATGTAACTTTTCCATTTTTTTGTGTGAAATTTAATCTTTTTTTAAGTCCGAAATTGGTCTTTATTAATAGAAAACTAACCCTGTTGGTGGAAATTTTCTCACTTTTGATTGAAACTGCAATTTTTTGGTTAAAAATGAACTTTTTTGTTGAAAATTAATATTTTCTGGTTGAAAATTCGTCTTTTTGATTAGAAAATTCGTTTCTTTGGTAGAAAATTAATAATTTCGGGTTAAAAATTCAACTGTTTTGTAGAAAATTTGTTTTTTGTTTGTTAAAAGTTGACCTACTTTATTAAACATTCATTCATTGGTTGCAGAATGGCACACTCATCATTTTAGTTGAAAATTCTTCTCTTCGGTTCAAAATTCAGCTATTTAGTTCAAATCTATTTTACTGAAAATTAATCATTATTAGTTAAAAATTAAATGATTCGTCTGTAAATTGGTGTATTTTTTGAAAATTTGTCTTTTTTTTGGTAGAAAATTAATTTTCTTTGTTTAAAATTCGTCGTTTTGGTTAAGAATTCATCTTTGTAGGTTAAAAGTTTAACTATTTGGTTAAAGGTTAAAAATTTAACTATTTTATTGATAATTCGTTGTTTTTTTTGTAAATACATCTCTTTTTTATTAGAAAATTCATTCTCTTTATTAAAAATTCAGTTACTTGGTTGGAAAGTAAAAAAAAATTAAATAAAAAATTCAAGTATTCGATTTTAGGTTAAAAATTGATCGTTTTTAGTCGAAAACTCTATTAAATTTTTCATTAAAAATTCACCTTATTTAGTTTTAAATTCAACCTTTTGGTTGAACGTAGAAGTACTTAGTTAAAAACTCATTTTATTTGTTGAAAATTGAACTATTCTGTCAAAAATGATTTTTTTTGCATTAAAATTATTTTTTTTTTTGCTGAAAATTTAACTTCCAGTTTTCGTTGAAAATTAATATTTTTTTCAGTAAATTTATCTTTTTTGGTAGAAATTAAAAATCTTCCTGATTGAAAATTCAACTACTTGATTGAAAATTTAACTACTTTTCTTCAAAATTATTATATAGGTTGAAGACTTAACTGTTTTGTTGAAAATCCTTTTTTTTCTACGAAAATTAATCTTTTTAACTGAAAATTTAACTATTCCATTTTTGGATGGAAATTTATCGTCTTTAGTAGAAAATTCAACTATTCGGTTACAAATCTGTGTTATTATATGTTTGCAAATTGGTTTATTTTGTTGAAAATTTGTAATTTTTTGGTAGAAAATTAATTTTATTTGTTAAAAATTCGTCATTTTGGTTAAGAATTCATCTTTACAGGTTAAAAGTTAAACTATTTGGTTAAAAATTTAACAATTTTGTTGAATTTTTGTTTAATTGAAGTCTTTGGTTGAAAATTTAACTATTTTGTTAATATTTAGTTTTTTTATTGTTGTTGAAATACCAATTATTTAATTGTTCGTTAAGAATTCGTCTTTTTGTCGAACATTCCAATTTTTGTGTTGAAAATTCAGCTATTTTTGGTTTAAATTTTGGTTGCAAATTCAACTGTTTTGTTGAACATTCGCCTATTTCGATAGAAAATTTGCCCTCTTGGATTTAAAATTCACCGATTTTATTAAGAATTAAACTGTCTTCCAAAAAATTCAATTATTTTTTTGGAAATGCAACTATTTATAGTTGAAGTTTAATCTTTTCTCTTTAAAATTCGATTATTTAGTTGAAAATTCATCTTTGTAGGTTGCAAACTTAACAATTTTGTTAAAAAATCAACTTATTTGTTGACAATTTCATTATTTCATTGCAAATAAACCTAATGTAGCTAAATTATAAACAGCAAAAAAAATGTTGAATTTCAAAAGTTTCATTAAATTGTTTTTGAAGTTGAAAAAAGAGAAATTTGAATATTTTCTATCGTAGCGTCGTGATGTTTCACTGTGATAAGATGAACAATGCTAAAAAACACTTTTTGTTCTATAAATTCAGATTTTAGGGGCGTAAGTGAAATTTCGCATATGACACTTTTTCAGTTCCACTAGACCTACAATTTCTACAATGTTTCGTGGAAAATATTATTTTTTTTAATGTAAAAAAGTGCCTGGAAAAATGTATATTTCTGTCCTGGAAAACCTGGAAAAGTCCTGGAATTTTTGTTTGAAGAAACGCTAGACACCCTGTTTTATTGTAAATAATTTAATTTAGTTTATTTTTGAATGTTTGATTCATAATTTCTTATTTTAAATAAGCAGTGAAATATTGTGAAATATTGAAACAAAAAATTTTTAATTAAAAATTTTCAAACTGAATGCTGACAAATTTTAATGTTTCCGAAAAATGTTCATAAATCAGAAAGCAATTAATATTTTTTAATCTCTTTGCGCTAGTTTTAAAGTTAATTTTCTTAATTATTTTAGTGACTTGATAAGATATTTCTAGAATTTTTCCTTCGATGCAATCAAAACCTAAGCTTAATTCAAAGAACTCATCAATTATGACATAAAGTCAGGTTTTCATAATTTAATTAAAACAAATTAATAGAACAGTATCCTAACAGACTTGCAGAAAATTATCTTCAAAATTAGCCCAAAAAAAAATAAAAAATTGGTTATTTCCGAATTTATTGATATTTTCCGGAATTATTAACATTTGACGTTTATTATTATTAAAACTAGGGTGCTTGTTCAACCTATTGGAAAATAGATGTCCAGAAATTTTTGCACGACATTACATATGAGAGAAAATAAATTTATATACTCCTACATGCGCGTGAGTTATTATTTGCTTTGTTTAAGATTTCAATTTCAGTTAACGTTTACCGAAGATGTTTACACATAAATCTGTCTTGGGTCGTAGTTTAGGACGCACGTGATGTTTTTTTATTCACTTTTATATGATACTGGTTTAATTTAAAAATGTTTTGGTATTTTTTTCTAGTGTATTGAAAGAACTTTGGTATGGAGGAAAGTTAAAAAAGAAGATTATGCATTCATGTATAAACCACTTGTTGCAACATAGACACGAGGAGAACTTAGAATATTTATATAAACTATTGAACGAGATAGGAAAAAAATTGGAATATAATGGAGTATGTTTCCTTATCGCAAGAATATCAATAACATTTCCTTTAAATTCAATTTATTAAATGTATTTGAATATTTGAAAACTGAATTTTTTGTCCTTAGGATCTAGAGAAATACTACAAGCGGATACAGATGAGAATCGATGATCAGGGTCCTGGAAAAATTAGTTCCAGAGTCCGTGAAATGCTTCAAGAGTTAATTGCGTTGCGAGCACAAAGATTGGCTCCTAAGGATTGTGATTCCCCACGAAAGTTGGTGAGTTAAATAAAGAGAATAAAAAAATATTGCATTTCAGTGCTCTTGATTTTGGGAATCTAAAAGCTAAAACTTGAAACCTGAACTAATAAACCTGAAATAATAAAATTCAGAAACTTTGAACATTTAATTTTAATTTTTTTCAACTAAAAATTTAACTATCCCATTTTTGGTTGAAAATTAATCGCTTTTAGTTAAAAATTCAACTATTAAATTTTTCATTGAGAATTTTGGTTTGTTGGAAATTCAAGTGCTTTGTTAAATATTGAAATACTATGTTAAATATACATTTTATTGGTTGAAAATTCAACTGTTTTATTAAAAATGTTTTTTTTTTAATTTTAATTTTGTTATATGAATATTTAACCTTTCTCTGCATTGTTGAAAATTGGTCGTTTTTAGTTGAAAATTCGTGTTTTTTTTTCATTAAAATCAATTTTCTAAAATACAAATTTATCTATTCTATTTTGGTAGAAAGTGGATCATTTTTACTTCGAAATTCAACTGTTTATAGTTGAAAATTCATATTCAGAGAATTCGAATTTTTAGCTTGAAAATTAACTATTAAATTTTTCACTTAGAATTTAAAAAAAAAATGTAAATTCAGGTGCTTTGTTGAAAGTTGAACTACTTTCTTAAACATTCCTTTTATTAGTTGAAAATTTTACTATGTTGTTGAAAATTGTATTTAATTTAATTTTTTTATCTGAAAAGTTACCTATGTTATTTCTGGTTAAAAACTGGTCATTTTTAGTTGAAAATTCGTTGTTTTTTTCTAATTAAATTCAATTTCCGAAAATTCCATTTTTCATATTTTGGGTTAGAAAATTCAACTGTTTGGCAGACAGTTCGATTTTTTAGCTTGAAAATTGACTGTTATATTTTTGGTTTAGAATTCATTTCTTTAGGTTAAAAATTCTACTATAATGGTTGACGGTTGAACTATTTTGTTGAAAATTCTTTTTTTTTTTTAGTGTAAAGTGAATTTTCTTAACTGAAAATTTAGCTAATCTATTTTTGGCTGAAAAATTATTGTTTTTAGTTGTAAATTCAACTCTTAATTTTTTCTTTCCGAATTCATCTTTTTTGGTTGAAAATTATATTGGTAGTTGTGAATTCAACTGTTTCGTTGAAAATTGGTCTTGTTTGGTTGAGAATTTTATTATTCTGATAGAAAATTCAACTACTTGGCTGAAAATTAACTTTTGAGTTGAAAATTCAGATATTCGGCTAGAAATTTCAGCGGTTTTGCAGAGAATTTGTCTTTAGTTGACCTTTGATACTAATTAATTAATTTTTTCTTTCAAAAGTCATCATTTTAGTTGAAAATTTAATTAGTTTATTAAAAATTCATCTGTTTTGTTAAAGTTATATTTTTTTGTCAAAAATTGTACTGTATTGCAGGGTGCACAGTCTTTCCCTTTTTTTCTTAGTTTCCCCTTTTTTCTTGAAAGTCCCCTTTTTCCCCTATTTTCAAAAAATTTTCCCTTTTCTCTTTAAATATACGATATTTGAAATTATAACCATTATTGAATAATAATTAAAGAAATTATAGCACTTAAATAAATTATTTATGAATAAATAAGGTACACTTTTTACAAAGTATATAGTACTTTTTAAATAAGTATTAGAAGATTATCACATTTTAGTTGAAATGTACAAAGTGTAATACCTAATTATTATTATTATACCATTAAGCCATTTCCCTTTCGGGATAGGTATTAAAAAGTGGAATATTCCGAATTCATGAACTGCAATTTTAAACTCACAATTGAACTATTCCATTTGTGTTTGAAAATTTATCTTTTTTAGTCGGAAATTCAACTATTTGGTTGCAAGTTCAAATTTCGTTCAAAAGTTATATTCTGTGGCATAAAGGTTGAAGTTTGACTATTTGATTGAAAATATATTTATTTTGTTTAAAAGCTGTCTTTTTGGTTGAAAATGAAACTACTTTGTGAAAAATTCATTTTTTCAAACTGAAAATTGCAATTTTTCATTGAAAATTATTTTTTGTATTGAAAGCTTATATTTTTGAATTCAAAATTCAACTATATTGTAGAAAGTTCTTTGTTTTGGCTCAAAATTCAATAATTTTGTAGAAAACTGGTTTTTTCATTTGAAAATTAGTTTCTTGAAATGAAAATGTAGCAATTCCATTTTTGGTTCAAAGTTGATCTTTTTTATTTTGAAAATTCAACTATTTGGTTAAAATTTTATGTAATTTGTTAAAAATTTATTTAATTGGTTGAAAATTCGTTCTTTCTAAAAAAATCTTTTTTGTTTGAAAACTCAACTCTTCTTGAAAATTCGTGTTTTCAGATTAAAGATTCAACTGTTTTGTAGAAAATTTGAATTTTCCCTCGAAAAACGGATGTTGTTAATACAACAATTCAACTATTTTGTTCAAAAATTCTTATTTGTCGATAATTTAATATTGCGAAATTTAAAAATAAATTTTTTGCTCCGTTACAATTTGTTTGATAATGAACAAAAACATGTTTTTTTTATTGAGTTATATGCACACATTTTAAAAAAAAGTTGAATATGTCGAACCTGAAATTTATTTAGCTTGATCCAAAGAAACATTTTTTTTATTTTGCTTTTTCGGAAAAAAAAATTTTCCCATGAATAAAAAAAAAATAACGTGTTTCTTTGGTTCAAGCTGGCGCAATTTCAGGTTCGAATCAATCCAAAAAACATGTATTTGTATCTAAGTACATCCAATTTTTGAAAATAAATTTTTAATAGCCGAAATCATTAAAAAATTATTTAGAAATGTAACATGCCTTACAAAAAGATTGTTTGTTCTTTTGACAAATGAAAAGAAATGTTTAATCTTTCCCCTATTTTCCCCTTTTTTGAGCTCCTTTTGCACTGTGATCCCTGGTATTGTTCAACATACGTCTTTTGGATAGAAAATTGATCCTTTTAGATTGAAAAGTAAGTTTGCTTGTAAAAAATTCGTCTTCTGGGCATGAAAATTCAACTATTTGGTTCAAAATTATAGAATGCTGCTTTGAGGAGCAAAAAGGGCAAAACACCTAATTCACAAGAGAAAGCTCTTTATGAGGAAATTCGGTGTATCCTGAATACTTGTGACGCCAAAAATATTGATACTGTAGCCAGGAAAATTGTATCGTTGCCAGTTAAACACGAGAATTTGCTGGAAGTTATCCACATATTGATTGAAAAGGTACGTTGATATTTTATGAAACTCTTGTCATATTGGCAATATCCTCATCTTTATAAAATATTTCTAATTATTTTTATTTTTTTATTTTTCAGGCTTCTGATGAAAATTTCGTCAAAACTTGTGTACTTTTGTCTGACAAACTGTCCAGCATTGAAGATCCCGAAACTGGTTTAGAAAACGAAACTTGGAAATACTTTGAGTATTTTTTTGTGTATGAATGCGTGACAGAATTCGGGCAATATTTAGACGATGCTACAAATCTTGTAATATAAATCGACATTATCACATTTTTAAGTCTCTAGTAAATTACATTGTGATTTGAATTTTCATGTGATTTTATTATTTCTTTCAGAAAAAGGAAAAGTCCAGTGACCCAAAGGAACTATTGAAATCTATGACTTATGCTAGGTAATAAGTTAATTATTTCTATTAGATGAATGAGCTTCTAAATTTATTTTCGGGCCAAGAACAAAATTTTTAATATTTTAACAAATTTCAAAAAAGAAATTATCAATATTTTATTCCATAAAATAGTGAAAATTACGACTTTTCTTTAAAATGGAAATTAAATAGGCTTCACTTCAATTCCTGAAGTTTGTTAGGGATCCTCTATAAACTATGTTATCAATTTTGGGATATTTTAGGGGGGGGGGGGGGGGGGGGGGAGGGGGGGGAGCCGCTGGCTATACACGGATTTCACGTTTATTCTTTTTTTTTTTCGCTTTTCTAATGAGTTGTATAATTCAGTTCTCAAAAAAAAAGAATTAATCGCTTTAATTTTCTTCTCAGAAAGATGAATTTTCAACAAAATACATGAAATTTCCACAAAACAGTTGAATTTCTCTCCCGACACGATGAATTTTTAACATAAACGTGAATTTTTTACCAACTAGTTAATCTTGCAAATCAATAGTTGAATTTTCAACCAAATAGTTAAATTTTCAGTTAAAAAAATTAATTTTCAACATAAAGGAAAGAATTTCCTAGAAGTTCAATTGAACCAATAAAGAAGAATTCGTAACAAAATAGATGAATCCACAGCACAAAAGACGAATTAAAAAAAAAGATTAATTTTATGCCCAAAAAGACGAATTTTCAATAAAATACATGAATTTTTCACAAAACAATTGAATTTTTCACCCAAAACCAAATAGTTAAATTTTCTACCAAACAAGTTGAATTTTCAACCCAATATTTAAATTTTCGACAACAAAAGAACATAACATTCCAACAAAAAATGGAAAAGTTATATTTTTGGTTAAAAAAATGAATTTAAAAAAAAACGAATTTTGTACCATTTTGAATTTTGAACCAAAAAAGACCAAAAAATTTTTCACAGCGAATAAGTTGAATTTTCCAAAAAGAAGAATAATTTTCTACCTCAAAAGACGAATTTTCAGCAAAATACATTAATGTTACACAAAATAGTTGAATTTTCAATTAAAAAATATAACTTTTCAACAACAAAAAAATTTGTAACGAGAAATGAAATAGTTACATCTGCAGTTTAAAAATTTTAATTTTCAACAAAAAAGTGAACTTTCTTCCTGCTAAATTCAACTAAACAACAGTCAAAAGGATGAATTTTCAAAAACGAAGATTAAGTTTCTACCAAAATATTTGTTTCACCATAAAGATGAATCTTCAACTAACATGCTGAAACTGCACGGTAGTTTAATTTTCAAACAAAAAAGATGAATTCTTCCAGAAAAGTGTAATTGATGATATTTTAACCAAAAAGATTTTTATTTAAATCAAAAACCGTTAAACGCGATAAAAAAACGAATATTCAATAAAATAATAGTCTGAACCAAAAAGATATTTTTTAAAGAAAAATATGAATTTTCAACTGATAAAAATAATTCTCTACTAAATAACACGAATTTCTTAAGGAATACACACATTTTTAACTAAAAAACCACAAATGTAATAGTTAAATGTTCAGTTGAAAGAAAGTTAATTTTCAGCCAAAAAAGAAACGAACTTCCAACGAAATAGTTCAATTTTCCACCAGAAAGATGAATCTTCAATCAAAAAGAAATTTTTTTAACAAAGTGGTACAACTTTGAACCATGTTATTGAGTTTTTTACCGAAAAGATGAGTTTTTAACGAAATAGTTTCATTTTCAATAAAATAATTAAATTTTCAATCAAATAGTAGAATTTATAACCAAAGCAAAAATTTGAACGAAAAATTCGAGAAAAAGGAGAAATCTCTTGAAAACAGGAGAAAAACAGAGCCCT
>CAKNXH010082459.1:11414-45311 GCA_932178445.1 Andricus quercusramuli
GATGAATTTTCAACAAATAAAGATTTTTCAGTAATGAAAGAAAAAAAAGTTCACCTAAATTGTTGAACCTTGAAGCCGAAAGATGAATTTTCTGTACAAAAATTGAATTTTCAACCAGAAAAATAGGAATTTTCAACAAACAAATTAATTTTCAACCAAAGAGACAACTCTTCATTTAAAAAATGTCAACAGAATAGTTCAACTTTTACCTACGCAGTTAAATTTTGAATTAAAAAAGATCAGTTTTCAACTGAATAGTTAAACTTTAACCAAAGAGATTCAATTTCAATTAAAAATATGAATCTTAAAAAAAATGATTTCTTAACAAAGTGGTTCAAACGAAAATTTCACACAAAATATTTTAAATAAGAAGTAAATTTTCTACGAAGAAAATTTAATAATAACAGTTGAATTTTCATACAAAAAGGATGACTTCAAAAAAATTATTTAATTTTCAATCAAACAGTTGTATTTTCATCCAAGAAAGATTAATTTTCTACTCAAACTAAATTGATTTTTCAACACAAAATGTGAATTTTTCTCAAAAGGTAAATTTCCAACGAAATAGTTGAATTTTCAACAAAACCGTAGATTTTTGGACCACAAAGGATGATTGTTTAACAAATTTATTGAATTTTTGTCAAAAGGTAAATTTTCTACAAAATAATGGAATTTTCAAGCAAAAAGATTGACTTTTTAATAAAACTGTTGAATTTCCAAACAAATAATAAAATTGAAAATTTGCCACTGGAAAAAAAATAAATATTTATAAAAAGAAAATAAATTACTAACAAGAATGTTATTTGATTACCGCAAAACTTAATTTTAAAAATTCTCTAATTTTTCCCTGACCAATTTTTCATTTTCCCTGACCATTAATATTAAAGTTCGCAGAATATTACATTTATAACATTTTGAACCTATAATCTTTTATAAGCGGAATAAAAAAATTTCAAATAAAAATTGAAAATTTTCAAATTTATTCTGCTTCACATATATTTAAAGTTATGTAAATTCCCTGACGTCTACAAGATGTTTTTTTTTCTAAATCCCTGACTTTTCCCTGAATTTAAAAAAAATTTTGGCTAGGTTTCTCTTTTCACTTACCAGTTTTTTTGTTTGGTGCGTAAAGTTAAATGCATATTAAATTTATGTACAATTATTTGTCGATTTTATCGAATTAAAAATGGTGAAATTTGAATTTTTGTTATTTTTTTTAGTTTAAACGGTGAACTCTTCCTTGAAGATGCAGTTCCTCGTTCGTTAATAGAACGTCAAATAAAATCCATGTTGGAAACCAAAACTAATGAGAATTTAGATCGATTATGTACACTACTGGACATAGTTGCAAAGAGATTGGTTCATTTTGACGTAAATATGTTCTTTTTGATGAATTATGGATTCAATATAATTAAAATAATTTGTTTATATGTTCTTCTGTATTTTTAGAATCTGAAAACTTACATCGAGGACATGCAACAAGTATTAGATGAAAGGGCTTCTGGAAGATTCTGTGACGATAGATATGAGAACTTGGAAACCACACTTGAATATATAGACCTACTACTAATGGTCAAACGTTGTGATGCTATACCCAACTTCTGAAATGCGTGCCTGAAAATTCACGCAGGATTTTACAATATATTGTTTTACATATTATTATTAAATAAAAATAGGAATAATTGTACATGAAAACCTTTTATTTTTATAACCAGAAGTTTGCCTTCACAGTTTCAAGATGAGAGGAGCCGCGGGGCTGAAATTGAGGCTTGCTTAGTCAAGCGCGACATCAACAGGAGGGCCGCATTCTCAGCGCGTTACTTACATCAGTACTGATGGAAGCAGTAACAGGCCTCACAGTCCGGTACCTAAATCCCCTATTGTACCCTATATCCAGTTAAGGTCCCTAAAGTACCCTATTTTCAAGATTTGGTCCCTTTAGTACCCTATGTCACTTTTCTTTCAATAAATTAACTCATTAGTTAATCACTATTCAAGTCAGGACATATTTTTGAAGTGTCTTTAATTCTTTTGAAATATTTCAGGATATTTTTCAAGATTCCGATAACTTTTTGATAGATCTTAACGATTTGAAAGGATTTTTAAGATTTTGAACTATTTTTCAAACTTCTAAGGCATTTTCAAGAGCTTTTATCTTTAAATATTTTAGGGAATTTTATAAGATTAGAACAATGCCCACTAATTACCTTTTATTTAGAATAAAATCTACTCAGTGGAACTACTTTGTTACAATTTTACGATTTTGTAACATTTTAAAAGTTATTTTTGAACTGAAAATTTAACTACTCTATGTTTGGTTTAAAATTTATCTTATGCTGTTGAAAATTCAACTATTTGTTTGAAAACTTCTACATTTTGTTGAAGCTTTATCTTTTATGGTAGAATATTAATCTTCTTGGTGACTAATTCAACTTTTTGGTTGAAAATTTAACTATTAGCTTAAAAATGCCTTTGAAAATAAAAATATTTGGATTAAAATTAATGTATTTTGTTAAAAATTATTCTTTTTTGCTAGGAAATTAGTTTCTTATTCAAAATTAATTTTTCTTCTATTGAAAATTTCATAGAAAATACATTTGTTTGGTTGAAAATTTAACTATTTCACTGAAAATTTATTTTATTTGTTTAAAAACTCATTTCTCTAACTGAAAATTCAATTATTCTATTTTATGTTGAAAAATTATCTTTTTTATTTGAAAATTTCATTTAAAAATATTCTTTTTTGGTATGAAATTAGTTTTTTTTAATGAAAACTAATTTTTCAGACTAAAAGTTCAACTAAATTTTTTGTCGAAAATGTTTTTTTTTCTTATACGCATTTAATCTTTTTGGTAGATAATTAATTTTGTTGTTGTAAATTTAACAATTTCATTGAAAATTTATTTTATTTGCTTAAAAACTTATTTTTCCAACTGAAAATTAAGTCATTCTATTTTTTCTTGAAAATTTATCTTTTTTCGTTGAAAGTGCATCTGTTTTGTAGAAAAGTTGTATTTTTTTAGCAATGTAACTTTTTTGGTTAAAAATTCAATTATTAGGTTGAAAACTCCATTAAAAATTTAAATATTTTGTTAAAAATTATTCTTTTTTGGTCGAACATTTTTTGTTTGGTTGAAGTTTCATTTATTTGGTTGAAAATAGGTTTTTTTTATTGAAAATTAATTTTTGTAACTATTTAATTTTCGTCGAAATTTTTTTATGGACTTTATGGACTTCGATCTTTTCAGTTGGAAATTCATCTGTTTGGTGTAAAATTTAACTATTTCGTTGGAAATTTATTTTATTTGGGTAAACAATTATTTCTCTAACTTAAAATTAAACTGTTCCATTTTTTTTGAAAGTTTATCTTTTTTAGTTAAAAATTCATCTATTTTGTTGAAATTTAGTATTCTTTTTTGTAGCAATATAACCTTTTTGGTTCAAAATTCAACTAATAGGTTGAAAATTCCGTTAAAAATTAAAATATTTTGTTATAAATTCATGTATTTTGCTAAAAATTATTCTTTTTTCTAGGAAATTAGTTTTTTTATTGAAAATTAATTTTGTTAACTAAAAATTCGACTAAATTTTTTGTCGAATTTTTTTTATAGACATTTAATCTTTTTGATTGAAAATTCATTCGTTTGGTTGAAAATTTAACTATTTCGTTGAAAATCTATTTTATTTGCTTAAAATCTCATTTCTCTAGCTTCTAACTGAAAATTAAGTTATTCTATTTTCTGTTGAAAAATTATCGTTTTTATTTGAAAATTTCATTAAAAATTAAAATATTTGGTTAAATGTTCATGTATTTTGTTGAAAATTATTCTTTTTTGGTATAAAATTATTTTTTTCTTAAATTGAAAATAATTTTTTTAAACTAAAAATGTAACTATTCCATTTTTCGTCGACATTTTTTATTGAAAATTAATTTCTTCAACTATTCAATTTTTTGTTGAAATTTTTTTTTATTGACATTTGATCTTTTTAGTTGGAAATGCATCTGTTAGGTTGAAAATTCAACCATTTCGTTGGAAATTCATTTTATTCGGGTAAAAAACTATTTCCCTAACTTAAAATAAAACTGTTCATTTTTTTGTTGAAAATTTATCTTTTTTAGTTAAAAATTCATCTATTTTGTTGAAATTTTATATTTTTTTTGGTAGCAATATAACCTTTTTTGTTTTCCAAAGGTTTTATTAATTTTAAGGGATTTTAATATTTCAATGGATTTCAGAGAATTTATTCACACGAAGTGAGGAATCGCGTAATGTTTCAAAAATTTGAAGAGATTTTCAAATATTTTTTACAATTCATTTGGAATTCGCCCTCAATTCTTAATAATTAATCCTGAATTCTTTTTGATTCATCTAAATTCACTCAATTTTACTCAATTCAGTGGATTCTTAAAAATTTTTTGTTTAGTTCATTTTTAAGTCTTTAAAACTCACCTTAAATTCTTAAGCATTTCATCAAATTCTTTTAAATCATCTTTAATTTTTTCTAAACTGATATCAAACTTACTCAATTCAATGAATTTTTTCATATTTTCGAATTGTTTTGAATTCACTTGATTACTTTCTAAATTTAGCTTGATTTTTTTATAAATTTCATCGAATTCTTCTCATTTTCCTTGAATTCCACTAAATTCGCTCAAATTTTACTGAAATCAATGGAATTTTTTTCGATTTTTGAAATTATTTCCAATTCATTTCAATTCTTTTAAATTGGTTCGCAGTCATTAGTCACTTTTTTGTTAGAAATTAGTATGGTTTTCAATATTTGAAGAGATTTGAAATTATTTTTTGGAATTCACCCTGAACTCTTTTAAATTCTTCGGAATTCTCTTGAAATTTTTTAATTCACTTGAATTCTACTAAATTAACTCAATTAAACCTAATTCAATGGATATTTTTTTTGATTTTTTAAAGTTTTATTTAATTAATCCTGAAATATTTTATACTCGCCTAGAATTCTTAGCCATTTCATCATATTCTTTGGAATTTCCTTGAATTTTTCTAAGCTTATTTCAAAGTTACGGAATTCAACAAAGTTTGTTCGTATTTTTAAGTTGTTTACAATTTATTTGAAATTTTTTTAATTCACCTTAAATTTTTAAGAATTTCATCGAATTCTTCTCATTTACCTTAAATTCCCCTGAAGAAATTCCAATTTCACGGAAAACAATGGAATTTTTGGGATTTTTAACATTTTATTCAATTAATTTGGATTCTTTTGAATTTAACTTCAATTGATTTGAAATCTTATGAATTTATCCTGAATTTGTAACCTTTTGAGCGTGAAAAAAGTACCCTTTGATCCCTATATTTTATCCAATAGGGACTGTGAGGCCTGCAAAAAGAAAGAGATCCTATTTTTTGAATAATTTCCCCATTCTATTTATTTGTTAATCTAAATTCACGTATATTTAAGAGAATTTAAAACCTTCATTGTTTAAAGAAATATATATCATAATTAATACATATATTTTTACAAAAACATACTAGAGTGAAATAAACACAGGGCAACTAAAAAGTTACTTATTTTATGAAAAGGTTACTTTTGGTTACATTTTTTGTCCAAAGTAACGAAGTGAATTAATTCATTAATCGTATTATTTAAAAACTTGTGAACAATGTAAAAATTCAAATTTTTTCAGTAAATTTGGCACTTTAGAGCCGGAAAAATTAGGGGATAACAATAAAATAATAATTATTTCGTGTGTAAAATGTATAAAAAGGGCTATCAATTGAATTATTATAAATCCTCATAAAAATTGCAATTTAGCTAATTTATTTAGTTGATAATTCGTCTTTTTCGGTTGAAGATTCTCCTGTTTTCATGGAAAATTCAACTATTTGGTTGGCAGATAACTTTTTTCTCAAAAGTCCATTATTATTGGATGAAAATTCAACTTTTTTGTTAAAATTGGTCTTTTCGGCTTAAAAACTCAACAATTTGGTTGAAAAATAACCTATTTCATTGAAAAATCGACTTTTTTTAATGAATTCTACTATTTTTTCTATTAAATTAATTTTTTTTTTTGTTATTTTGGTGGAAACTTCTTTTTGAAAATTGAAGTTTAAATTTTGAAGAATCTTTTTGGTTACTTTTGCGCCACATTATTGTTACTTTTCGGTTACTTTTTTTAGAGAAGTATGGTAACTATTTTTCTATTTTTTTAAGCTTGAGCAGTTCCGAGCCCTGAATAAACATTTACTTTATAAATTATAGAGTAATTAATTAATTAATTTTAATTACAGGCCAAGTAATTCTAGAAAGTTAGGGAATGTCGGGGAAAACCTGACAGAGTCAGGTATTCAAACCATTTTGTAGAAATTTTTTTTTTTTTTTAATTCAACTATTTTTGGTATAAATTTAAAACCCTTTTTGTGGTTGAAATATATCACGTTTTTCGTTGAGAATTCATCTTTTTTGTAGTAAGTTCATCTACTTAGTTGAAAGTGGAACTAGTTTGTTAAAAATTCATTTATTTGGTTGATAATTCATCATTTTAGTTGAAAAAATTTTCTTTTGTTCAAAATTTAATTATTTTGTTGAAAATTATGTTTCCTGGATGAAAACAATGGTTTTAACTGAATTGATTTTCTTAAGCTGAAAATTCAAATATTTGGTTTAAAATTCCTGTATTTGATTGAAAATTCGAATTTTGTGGGAGAATATTCAATTTTCTTTGTGACCAATTCGTCTTTTTAATTTGAAATTCCTTTAAAAATTCAAATATTTTGTTAAATATTCATGTACTTCGTTGAAAATTCATCTATTTTGGTAGAAAATTCATCTTATTGGTTGAAAATTTAAAAATTGATTTTCTTGGTTGAAAATGAGTTTTTTCTTGTTTAGAATTAATTTTTTTAACTGGAACTGTTATATTTTTTGTCGAATATTTATCTTTTTTGATAGAAATTTAATCTTCTTGGTTGGAAATTATACTACTTCGTTGAAAAATTACTTTCATTTTATTGAACATTAATTTTTTTACTGAAAATTTGACTATTCTATTTTTAGTTGAAAATTTATCTGTTTTCGATGAAAATTTAATTATCTGTCGAAAAGCCGTCTTTTTTAGTAATAGAGTACTCTCATTAGTTTTTTGTTGAAAATTTATTTTACTAACTGAAAGTTATCCTGCTTTATTTTTGGTAGAAAATTTATCTTTTTAGTTCAAAATTCATGTATTTGTCTCTTTTGGTCAAAAATTAATCTTGATGCTTAACAATTAAATTTTTTGGTTGAAAAATCATTTTTCGGTTGAAAATTTAACTAATTCATGAAAATTCATTTTTCTTCTCTTGAAAATTGATCTTTTTAGCTGAAACTTCAACTATGTGTTTGAAAATTGACTATTTTGTTAGAAAATTATTCTTCTCGTTTGAAAATTCATTTATTTTGGTTAAAAATTCATTTCTTTGGTCTAAAATTCAACTACTTTATTAAAACTATTTTTTTGTTGTTCAAAATTGATTTTTTAGTTGAAAATTCGGGTTTTTGGTGGAAAAGTAATCTTTTTATTTGAAAATTCATTATTTTTGGTTGGAAATTTAATTCATTTATTTCTATAGAAAATTAACCATTTTATTGAAAAGTTTTTGTTGTTAAAATTTAATTTTTGAACTAAAAAATTAATTATTTCATTTGAAGTTATTCTTTTTTTGTTTAAATTCAACTATTTTTGATTTAATATTAAAATATATAAAAAATTTTTTGGTCGGAATATCAAATAATCAATTTTTTGTTGAAAATTCATCTTTTTTGGTTCAAAGTTATACTACTTTGTTAAAAAGTAAGTTTTTCGGTTGAAGACTTTGGTTGAAAAATTCATCTCTATGGCTGAAAATTTAACTATTCTACTGAAAACTTCACTTTTCTTGATTAAAAATTAATTTTCAAACAGAAAATTTAACCATTCCATTTTTGTTTGAAAATGTTTTCTTTTTTAGTTGAAAATTCACTTTTTTGTTGCAAATTGAACTATATTGTAGGAAATTCAATTTTTCTATCTGAAAATTTCACCATTCCATTTTTTGTTGAAAATTTAACAATTTTGATAAAGATTCTTTTTCTTCTAGTTGAAAATTTGCCTTTTTTAGTTATAACTTTAAACATTTAGTTGGAAATTTATGTATTCTGTTTAAAATTTGTCTTTTTAGTAGAAACTTAATCCTTCTTGTTTGAAAACTTATATTTTTGTTGAAAATTAAACTATTTCATGTTTTTGAGCAATTTTTTTTAATTGCAAATCCATTTCTTTCTATGAAAATTTAACTATTTTATTGGAAAAATTTTTGTTGTTAAAAATGAATTTTTGAACTTGAAAATTAAGTATTTCATTTAAAGTTCGTCTTTTTTGTTTAAATTCAGCTGTTTTTTATTCAATATAAATGATTTAAAATCTTTTTTGGTTGGAATATGAAATCTCTTTTTTATTAATCTTGTTTAAAATGTATCTTTTTAGTAGAAAGTGTATCCTTGTTTGAAAACTTATCTTTTTGATTGAAAATGGAACTATTTCATTTTTCTTTCAAAATTCATCTCTATTAGTTGAAAATTCTACTATTTGGCAAAAAAATAGAGAATTTTATCAAAACACGTACTACGAATTTTTTCAGTAGACAATAATGTTATGTTTGTAAAATTTAAAACTACTCAAGAAAAAGTGACCAGTGATTACAATATTAAATTTTCTCTCTACAAACTGAATGACTTACTTATTTTACTTACTTATTTTACGAATGAGCTATAAACTTTTAATGATTATTTTTACAGGAAAAACTATATTTCATTTATTAAATTTAATTTAAACTTTTAAGTAAACTCCCCCATTTAACAAATGTTGAATTATTTAAGACTAGTTTGAATTTTCGCGGACAGTTCAATTCGTACGTTCCTTGATTCTTCACTGAAATTCCGAGACTCGGAACGGAAGTTTGTTTTTGAAATATTTTAGCCCATAGAGTTTTACGCGCGGCCGTGGTGGCAGCCACAACGTTCTTTGTTTGTTTACAATCACTAAAATCAAAACATGGGTGTTTAAATAATAGGACAAGAAATAATATTTAAAAACATCCACATAATGGAAAGATAACCTTCAATTAGTCAGATACTCGGAATTGTTGGAAAAATTGAATATCGCGAAATAACCGCCTGAAATAATTCTTCCTAACCTCACTTTAAATTCATTCTGTATTATTGTGTTAGTCTTCATGGCAGAGATGAAAGGAAAAGCGAAATCCAAATCTTCTGAAGAAAGATTTTGGCGTAATTTTAATAAGGCTTTAGATGATGTGCCTTATAGAACGTATCTCCTATGTAATGTACTCAAATGTGCAAAAATTGATCAGAAATTGATGGAAAGAATCGTCGATCGATTTTTTGAATCGGTGAGTTTTTTTCAAATTTAAATTTCTTTTTGTTTTGCTTATTGTTTTAAATTTCTTTGTTTTCAAGCACCGATACATTAGGGATCGTACTTAAATTACGTAATAGCAAATTTAACAATTTTCTTAAAGACATTTTTTTTGCAAATTCAACTCTTTTGTTTAAAAATTCGTCTTTTTAGCTTGAAAAGTAAACTCTTTTCGTAGAATATTAATCTTTTGTTCACGATTCATATTTTGTTGCTGATAAGTCAACTGAAATATTTTTTGGATGAATAATATTTTTTCTGAAAATTTGTCTTTAAGTTCATCTTTTTTAGTAGAAATATTTAATCTTTCGTAGACAAAAATGCAACTGTTTTTTTAAAAATTCAACTGTTCCTTAGAAAATTTACTTTTTGTTTAAAATTTATATTTTTCTGTTGAAAACTCTATTGAAATGCTATTGGATAAAAATTCAACTTTTTTTGTTGTTGAAAATTTGTCTTTTTCATTTAAAAATTCACCTGCTTTAGTAGAATTTTTATTTTTTAGGACAAAAATGCAACTATTTGGTTGAAAATTTAACAATCTTGTCAAAAAGTCTTACTTTTTTGTTAAAAATTTAACTATTTTTTTGAAGTTTATTTTTTAAATTCATCTGTTTTTGAAGAAATGTTTTATCTTTCTTGACTAAAAATGCAACTGTTTGGTTGGAAATTCTTTTATTTTGTTGAAATTTTAACTATTTTATAGAAAATTTACTTTTTGGTTAAATTTAATATTTTGGTTTTGAAAAGAGAACTGAATGAAAATTCAACTATTTTTATGATTTTTTTTGTTTAATAAAAATTCATCTGTTTTCAGAGAAATGTGATCTTTCTTGGATAAAAATGCAACTGTTAGGTTGGAAATTCTACAATTTTGTTGTAAAGTCATACTTTTTGGTTGAAAATTCTGCTGCTTTGTTGAAAATTTATCTATTTTGTAGAAAATTCACTTTTTGGTTAAATTTAATATTTTGGTGTTGAAAAGAGAACTGAAATATTTTCTGAATGAAAATTCTACTGTTTTCTTGAAAATTTGTTTTGTTTTTAAATTAAAATTCATCTGTTTTGAGAGAAATTTCATCTTTCTTGGATAAAAATGCACCTTTTTGGTTGGAAATTCAACTATTTTTTAGAAAATTTATTTTTTGGTTAAAATTTATATTTTGGTGTTGCGAATGAACTGAAAGCTTTTCTGGGTGAAAGTTCAATTTAAAAAGAGAACGTGTCCTTTTTTTATTAAAAAATCATCTGTTTTAATACAAATTTCACCTTTCTTGGATAAAAATTAAACTATTTGCAGAGAATTCAACTATCTCGTTAAAAATGCATCCCTTTTGGTTGAACAAAATTCGTCTTTTTGGATGAAAAATTCAGTTTTGTTCGTTGAAACTTATTTTTTGTTAAAAAAATCCATATTTTGATCTTGAAAAGTCAACTGGAATCTTTCCTGGATGAAAATTCAACTATTTTGAGAAAATTTGTTTTATTCTTAAATAAAAATTCATCCGTTTTAAGAGAAATTTCATATTTTTTTGATAAAAATGCAACTATTGTGTAAAGAATTCAACAATTTTATTAAGAAGTCATCCTTTTTTGGTAAAAATTCGTCTTTTTGGATTGAAAATTCAATTTTTTTGTAGAAACTTATTTCTTGATTAAGAATTCATATTCTGATCGTGAAAAGTCAACTAAAATCATTTTTAACATGAAATGCAAATATTTTTTTTTAAATTTATCTTTTGATTTATTTTTTACACAATTTTTAACACAATAGTAGAAGTTTCGAGCAAAATATGAATTTTCTGTAAAAAAAAAAGACAAATTCTCAACAAAATATAAAATTTTCAATCAAGAAGATTAAATGTCTATTAGAAAAGATAAATTTTCAACAAAAAATGGGAGTTAAATTTTCAGTTAAAAAAATTAATTTCAAATAAAAAACTAATTTTCAATCAAAAAGGATAATTTTTTATATAAAAAAATTTATTTTGAACAAAATTTTGGAAAAATGTTGGCATGCTATTTAAAACTTAAAAGACAGGCTGGTTACGAAATGCCAATGTCGAAATTTTTTACCTTACTTTCCCCTGACAGCAATTTTTCATTTTCTATTACCACTATTAAAAAAATACATGAATTTTTAACTAAAATGAGGAAGATTTTACCAAAAAACTCATTTTTAAGCAAGAAGATTAATTTTCTACCAAAAAAGACGATCTTTCAACAAAATACATGAATTTTCTATTGAAAAAAGAAAATTTCCAACCAAAAATGGAATATTTCTTTTTACGTTTAAAAAATTAAGTTTTCATCATATAAAATGGATTTTCAACAATATTGTTAACTTAGAGATTGAAGAAATTAATTGTTAACCAAAAAGAAGAGTTTTCCCCCCCCAAGAAGATTAATGTTCTACCACAAAAGACGAATTTTCATCAAAATACATGAATTTTTAACGAAAAATTTAAACTTTAAACCACGACCGTGCTTTAAACCAAAAATGGAATTGTTACATTTTCAGTGAAATAAATTAATTTTTGACTAAAAAACGAATTTTTAATAAAATAGTTCAATTTTTAACAAAACAAAACATGTTTTTCTAGTTACAATGATGAATCATCCACAAAAAAATGAATTTTTAACAAAGTAGTTCCACTTTCAACTAAGTAGTTAAATTTTCATCGAAAAAGGGAACAGTTGATATTTCAACCAAAAAAGACTTGAATTTAAAACCAAAAACAAATGAATTCAACCAGAGAAGAAGAAATTTTCAGAAAAATAGTTGAAAATAAATCAATCAAAAAGGATTAGTTTTCAGTCAAGTCTGTAAAGAAGAAGTGACATCCAAAATGTGAAATTTCATACCAAAAAGACGAATTTTCTACAAAACAGTTGAATTTTCAAACGGAAAATATTTATTTTCAACAAAAAAGTTCATATTCGACCAAATAGTTGAATTTTCAACCGAGCAAAAACAAAGTTTCAACCAAAAATGGAATCACTTAAGACGATTTTTGAACAAAATAGTTACATTTTCAACAACAAAAAGGAGATTTTTGAATTAACATGATGAATCAGCAATCAATTAATTGAATTTTGAACAAAGTGGTTCCATTTTCGACTAAGTAGTTTAATTTTTAACGAAAAATCTAATAGTTGATGGTTGATATATCAACCAAAAAAGATTTTACTTGGAAACCTGAAACAGTTGAATTCAACCAAAAAAACGAATTTTCATCTTCTTGGTTTTTGATAGAAATTTAATCTTCTTGGTTAAAAATTCATCTGCTTGGTTGCAAATTTAGCTATTCCGTTTAAAATTCATTTTTTTTTGGTTGAAAATTAAGTTTTTACCGAAAATTTAACTGTTCTGTTTTTGGTTAAAAATTCATTCCTTTAGTTGAATCTTTGTTTTTTTTGTTTGTTTGCAATTTATCTGTTTCAGTTAAAAATACATTATTTTCTTGAACATTTGTTTTTTATAGTAGGAAATTAATGTCTTAAACTGAAAATTCAACTATTCCATGTTTATTTAAAAATTTCTCTTCGTTAAAAAATTCATTTTTTGGTCAATGATTCATAATTATTTTGTTGAATTATAATATAATAATTATAGTTGAGTTATTGTTGAAAATTTATATTTTTGATAGAAATGTAATCAATTTTCTTGCTTGAAAATTTATCTGTTTGGCAAAAAATTTAACTATTTCGTTAAAAAGTTTTTTATTCGGTTGAAAATTAATTTTTTTTGTGGAAGGTTCATCATTTTAGTTCAAAATTAATTTTATTAACTGAAACTTTAATCCATTTTTTGTTAAAATTTAGTGTTTTTTATAGAAATTGAATCTTCTCGGTTGAAATGTCACCTGTTTGGTTAAAAATTCATTTCTATGGTTGAAAATTCGTTTTTTTTTTAAATTTGTCTTTTAAAAAAAAAATTTGCATCAACTTTATCGATCTTCTATGTGTAAGGTTCTTTTTAAAAGACAAATTTTAAAGGGCTAGGGAAAATGATAAATCGGTCAGAGAAAAGTCAGGAAATTTCGATATTGGAATTTTTTAGCTACCCTGTCTGTTCTGGGAACCCCAATTAAAGTAAAAATTTAATCTATTTTGTCATATGTTCAGGCTATTAGTAATCCTGAGCACATTTCTTCATATGGCGTCGTGTGTAAGAAATTGTTTGATAGATGCAATACTAGAAAATTTAGACATTTTATTGTTGCCCGGTGCGTGTCGGAATTAAAGAATTGTTCTACAAATGAAAAGTTGTGGGTAACCAAAGGCAAGGAAATTGAAGAGTGCACGGACCCTGAAAAGAAAAAGGAGTTGCAGGCACTTCACGAAAAAGAAGGAAAAAGTCTACGAATGAGGCCTATTGGTACCATAAGGTTCGTATTTTTATAAGTGTTTTATTCACTTTTCTACGATCGTGGTTTAATTTAAAAATGTTTTGGTATTTTTTCTAGTTTATTGAATGCACTTTGGCTTGAAAGAATTGTGCAAAAAAATATTATGCATTTATGTATAAAGCACTTGTTGCAACATAGACACGAGGAGAACTTGGAATTTTTATATAAACTATTAATGGAGAGAGGGAAACAATTGGATTCTAAGGGAGTATGTTTCCTTTTCGCAAGAATATCAACAACATTTCCTTTTAATTAAATTTTTTAAATGTATTGAATATTTTGAAAACTCAATTTTTTGTGCTTAGGATCTGGGGAAATATTTCATGCAGATACAGCTTCGAATCAAAGATGAGGGTCCTGAAAGAATTAGTTCCAGAGTCCGTGAAATGCTTCAAGAGTTAACTGCGTTGCGAGCAACTAAATGGATTCCTAAGAGTTGTTTAATCTATCCAGAGTTGGTAAGTTAAGTAAAGAGAATAAAAAGAATATTGCATTTCTGTTCTCTTGATTTTGGAAGTCTAAAAGTAAATTTTTTAACCTGAAAGCTGAACGCCCTAAATTTTGGAAATAATCGGATTTTTCCGGTTGAAAATTCTACTATTTTGGTAGAAAATTCAACTGTTTTGCAGAGAATTCGTCTTTTTAGCTTGAAAATTAACTATTATATTTTTGGTTCAAAATGCACCTCTTTTGATTAAAGTTCTAGTATAATGGTTGAAGATTCAACTATTTTGTTGAAAATTATTTTTTTTTTTTTAGTTGAGAGTTGATTTTCTGGACTAAAAATTTTTAAAATCCTTTTTTGGCTGTAAAGTTATGGTTTTTAGTTAAAAATTTAATAATTATTTTTTTTAGAATTCATATTTTTTTATTGAGAATTAAAATACTTAGTTGAAAGTTGAGCAATTTCGTTCAGAAATTCTACTATTTTGTCTAAAAATTTTTTTTTGTCTGAAAATTAATTTTTTTATCTAAAAATTCAACTATTCTATTCTTGGTTGAAAATTGGTCGTTTTTAGTTAAAAATGCAATAGTTTTGTTGAAAAGTGTCTTTTTTGGTTGAAAGTTCTATTATTTTGGTAGAAAATTCAACTATTTGTTCGAAAATTAACTTTTGTTCTGAAAATTCATATTTTAATTTAGAAATTTTTACTGTTCTTCAGAGAATTCGCCCTCTTTGCTTGAAAATTAACTATTATCTTTTTCGTTAAACATTCTACTACAATAGTTGAAGATTGAACTATTTTGTTGAAAATTCTTTTTTTTTTTAACTTTAGTTTTCTCATCTGAAAATTCAACTAATCCGTTCTCGACTGCAAATTTATTGATTTAGTTGAAAATTAAAATACTAATTGTTTTTGAGAATTCGTTTTTTTTAGTTAAGAATTAAAGCTCTTGGTTGAAAGTTGAGCTACTTTGTTCATCATTCATTTTATTGGTTGAAAATGTAACTATGTTGTTGATAATTGTTTGTTTTGTCTAGAAATTAATGTTTCATCTGAAAATTTAAGTATTCTATTCTTTGTGGAAAATTGTTCGTTTTCAGTTGAAAATTGTATTTTTCTGTTTGAAAATTTTTTTATTTCGGAAGAAAATTCAACTATTTTGTTGAAAATTGTTTTTTTGTTGTTGTCTGGAACTTAATTTTTTTTTTATCTGAAAATTTAACTCTTCTATTCTTGTTTGAAAATTGGTCGTTTTTAGTTGAAAATTCAACTGTTTGGTTGAAAATTGTATTTTTCTGTTTGAAAATTCTATTATTTCGGTACAAAATTTAACTATTGCGTCGCAAATTAACTTCTGGGCATATTTTGTTACAAGTTAATTAATTTTTCATTTTTTATTAAATTATTTTATTAAAAATTCGACTATTTTGTTAAAAGGTCATTTGGGTAAAAAATTTCACTGCATTGTTCAACATTCGTCTTCTTGGCTGGAAAATTCAACTATTTGGTTCAAAATCATAATCTCTAAATGTTGATTCATATTGTGTCCTAGAAGCTCTTTATAATCTAGATAGTTATTTTCCGTAAAAATAAATTATAGTTTTGTTATCTCACTTTCAGCTTAAGTTGACTGAAATGAAGGAAATAATGAGGATAAAAATTCATCCACACGAGAAACCTCTTTATGAGGAAGTTCGGTGTATCTTGGATAATTATGATTCGAAAAATATTGATACTGTAGCCAGTAAACTAAAATCATTGCCAATTGAACCCAAATGGTTGCAAGAAGTTTTGCTTGAAAAGGTACGTTGATATTTTAGTCTTATTTTCAATATCCTCATCATTATAAAATATTTTTAATTATTTTTATTTTTTTATTTTCAGGCTTTTCATTATGATAATTTCACCACACCTTGCGTTCTTTTGTGTAAGAAACTGTCGAGTATGGAAGTTCCCGGAACTGATGTAAAAAACGAATCTTGGAAAGACTTTGAGAAAACGTTTGCTTCTGATTGCGTGCACGAATTTGATTATTATTTAAAAGAAGCTGAAGTTCTTGTAATAACTCGATATTATTACTTTTTTTTAAAGTCTCTACTAAATTATATTGTGATTTGAATTTTTATGTGATTTTATCATTTCTTGCAGAAAATGGAACGATTTTCCCCGGAAACAATTAAAGCTAATACTTATGCGAGGTAATAAGATAATTATTTTAATTAGAAATTGGATAAATGAGCTTATAAATTTGTTTTCGGGTCAAGAACAAAGTTGATAATATTTCAACGAATTTTAGAAAAGAAAACGAAGCGTGTGTAATAAAAAAAATATTTGATATTATAATTGTTTATTTAAATGTAGTTATTTCGGATAATAGTGTTTACTTTTATTCCGTAAAATAATGAAAATGATGGCTTTTGTTTGAAATGAAAATTAAAAAATTAAATACGCTTCGCTTCAGTTTTTGTAATTTGTTACCTACAATTATCAATGGGCCTTTTTTGTCGATTTTATAAATCAAGTTAAAAATGGTAAAATTTTAATTTTTGTTATTTTTTAGTTTAATCGGTGCACTCTTCTGCGAAAATTTAGTATCACGTGAGATGGTAGACGCTTCCATAAAATTCTTGTTGGAAAACATAACTGCTGAGAATTTAGAACGATTATGTACACTACTGGACAACATTTCAAGGAGATTGGTTTATTTTGAAGTAAATATGTTCTTTTTGATTAATTATTGACTTAATGGAAATAAAATAATTTGTTTATATGTTCTTTTTTATTTTTAGAATCTAGAAAATTACGTTGATGACTTGCAGAAAATAGTAGATGAAAGGGATTCTGCAAGCTACAGTGAAGATTCCTATGAATTATTGGAAAAGATACTTAAGAAAACAAAGAAGATGTTTCATGAAATGAGCTGAAAAAGATATTTTGATTCTTTAATGCGAGACTCAAAATTCACGCAGGATCTTACATTATATTGTTTTAAGTATTATTATTGAATAAGAATAGGAAAAATTGCACAATTTAGGGTGGTCCAAAAACATTATTTTTCTGATTTTTAAAGTCTCACTTAAAAATTTAATTTACAACCAACTTTGCGAAAACTCATCCCTTAAGAGACTAAAAAGTTGCCCTCTAGCATGAAAAAAAATTTTGCCATGCATTTTTGAGCCACCCTTAAAATAAACATTTTTCCCCATTTCATCCTTAATAATCTAAAAAAAAAATACATTTTCTTTCTTTAAAACTGTTTCTTTCAGTTTTCATGTGAAATAGGGTGGTCCAAAAAAATTATTTTTCTGACTTTTTTCAAGTCTCACCCCCTCATTTCATGTCTTTTCGTGAAGAAAAATTTTCCTAATTTTTTGAGACTTAAAAAAAATGTTTTTTTAGACTTCGTATTGCTCACATGGTAGTTTTACATCATCGTTGTAAAGTTTTGACGATTCTTTTTAAAATTCAAAGACTTGCTGATTTTTTAACACTTATCTTATCTCTAAACATTTTTTTTTTAATCTCAAAAAATTAGGAAATTTTTGTTTCACGAAAAGTCATGAAATTAGGGGGTGCGACTTTAAAAAATCAGAAAAATAATTTTTTTGGGCCACCCTATTTCACATGGAAACCTTTTATTTTTATACCTAGAAGCTTGTACTTATTTGATAGTCCTGTAAGTCGTATCTGGTCATATTAAACTAATTACCACACCTGATGGAAGTGAAAAGATAGAGATTCTATCTTTTTGAATAATTTTGAATCTTTATGATAGAAAGATATAGAGAAAATGTATCCCTTCTCTTCGTACATATAAATTCAGCTCTATTTTTTTAAATACCGTTTTTTCTATTACATCCTGTTCTTTATTCTTTGGGCGTGGTACGGCATTTTTGCACGAGGAATGAATCCATAAGAATCGTCACGTTACGTCACTTCACGCTCCAGCAAGGAAGCGGGCTGTGCGCGCGCATTCACGGAAATTCACGATTTCGCGTCTATTTTTAAAAATCTCCTTTTTCCATACCCTCTTCGCTATCTCTGCCTATCCTTTGTCTATCCACTAAATAGTAGAATTTCCGACTAAATACAATAAATTTAAAATAAAAAATTTCATATAGTAAAATTATTACTTAAAAAGATTAATTTTCAATAACAGGAAAACGAAAATTTTCTAGATGAAAAAATAATTTTCTAAAAACCATTAAAAAAAAACAAATTTTGATCAAAATACATGAATTAACAACCAAATAATTAAATTTTCAACTAAGTGAAAGAAATTTACAATGAAAAATGTAATAAATAAATTTTCAGTTAAAAACCCAAATTTTCAATGAAAAAACGAAATTTTCCACCAAAATGATGTATCAATCAAAAACTGAATATTCAAATTTTTTATTTAAAAAACTAATTTTTAACCAAAAATGTAAATTTTTTAGATAAAAAAATTAATAATGTTCTAAAAAAAATTTTTTTATAACAAAATACCTGAATCAATGAAAAAAAATAATGTTCAACGAAAAAAAAGCATTTTCAACCAAAAAGATAAATTTTCTAGCTATAAAAATAATATTCTACAAAAAAACACACCATTTTAAACAAAATACATGAATTTTCAACTAAAAAAGATCAATTTTCAACTAAAAAGGATAAATTTACAATAAAAAATAGAATGGTTCAATTTTTATTTGAAAAAATTAAATTTCTAAAAAAAAAAATTTTGAACCAAAAGAATCAATTTTCTAGATGAAAAAATAATTGTCTAAAAAAATAAATTTTTGAACGAAATACATGTATTTACAACCAAATAATAAATTTTCAACTAAATAAAATAAATTTACAATGAAAAATGTAATAGATAAATTTTCAGTTGAAAAAACAAATTTTCAATAAAAAAACGATATTTTCTACGAAAATGATGCAACAATCAAAAACTGAATATTCAAATTTTCAATGAAAAAAATTAATGTTCAACTAAAAAAAATGGATTTTCAACCAAAAAGATCAATTTTCTAGCAACAAAAGTAATGTTCTAAAAAAAAATTTGCAACAAAATACATGAATTTTCAACTAAAAAAGATAAATTTACAATCAAAAATGAAATAGTTAAATTTTCAATGAAAGAAATTAATGTTTAACTAAAAAAAAACGAATTTTCAACCAAAAAGGTAAATTTTCTAGCTATAAAAATAATATTATAAAAAAAGTTGTAACAAAATACATGAATTTCTAACTAAAAAAGATTAATTTTCAACTAGAAAAGATAAATATACAATCAAAAATGGAATGGTTAAATTTTCATTTGAAAAATTAATTTTCTTCAAAAAAAAAAAACGAATTTTCAACAAACTGATTAATTTTTTCACCAAGAGCTTGAATTTTCGACTAAAATGATGCAACAATCAAGAACTGAATATTCAAATTTTCAATTAAGAAAATTAATTACCAATCAAAAATATTAATTTTTCAGCTAAAAACATTATTTTCTACAAAAAAATTTTCTTTCAACAAAATACATCAATTTTCAACGAAATAGTTGAATTTTCAACAACAAAAAAGATATATTTAGAATCAAAAATAGAATAGTTAAATTTTCAATTAAAAAAATTAATGTTTAACTAAGAAAAAAACGGATTTTTAATCAAAAAGATGAATTTTCTTGCTATAAAAATAATATTTTACAAAACAAAACAAAAATTAACAAAATACATGAATTTTCAACTAAGAAAAATCAATTTTCAACTAAAAAATATAAATTTACAGTCAAAAATGGAATGGTTCAATTCTCATTCGCAAAAATTAATTTTCTACAAAAAGAAAAAATTTGTTAAGAAACTGATTAATTTTTTCATCAAGAAGTTGAATTTTCTACTAAAAGGATGCATCAATCAAAACTGAATAATCAAATTTTCGATTTGAAAAATTAATTTTGAACCAAAAATATACATTTTTTAGCTGAACAGTAATTTTTTACACAAAATTTTTTTCAACGAAATACATTAATTTTGAACCAAATAGTTGAATTTTAAACAACGGAAAATATAGATTTAAAATAAAAAAATCCGGCAAAATATGCTGGATGCGTATGCACTATGAAATTTGTATTATATTTGAAAAAATAATTTTTCAATACTTTTGCAACCCTATGTGTCCTACTTTGTCCTCTTTTTTTGAAGTTCGGTTGTCCTGACATTCTGAAAATTAGTTCAGGTCATCCTACTTAAAAAATTTGAAAAAAATGTTGTTCATTCAAATTATAATAAGTGTTACATGATGGCATAATTCTCGGTACAACAATTTTAATTTGAAACGTCTTAACAATTTAACAAATATTGAATTATTTAAAACTAGTTTGAATTTTCGCGGGCAGTTCAATTCGTGCGTTCCTTGATCCTCCACTGAAATTCCGAAACACGGAACGGAAGTTTGTTTTTGAATTATTTTAGCCGTTAAGATACGTTAGAGTTTTACGCGCGGCCGTGGTTGCAGCGTTCTTTGTTTGCATACATTCACTAAAATCAAAACACGGGTGTTTAAATAATAGGACAAGAAATAATATTTAAAAACATCCACATAATCGAAAGGTGACATTCAATTAGTCAGATACTTGGAATTGTTGGAAAAAATCAATATCGTGAAATAACCGCCTGAAATAATTCTTCCTAACCTCACTTTAAATTCATTCTGTATTATTGTGTTCAGTCTTCTTGGTCTTGTAACTTCTTCATGGCAGAAATGGAAGGAAAAGCGAAATCCGAAACTTCTGATGAAAGATTTTGGAGTGATTTTGATAAAGCTTTAAATGATTTGCCTGGTAGAACGTCTGGCCCATGTAATGTCCTCAAATCTGTAAAAATGGATCAGGAATTGATGGAAAGAATCGTCGATCGGTTTTTCGAAATGGTGAGTTTTTTTTCAAATTTCAATTTCTTTTTGTTTTGCCTATTGTTTTAAATTCCTTTGGTAGGGACCGTACTTGAATTACGTAACAGCTCAAGGGGGGTGGAGGTCCTTCACTCATATACGTAATTTTTCCGAATTCGCAAAAACTTTTTCCTGAAGATTATCTATTTAGTTATAAATTTTATTATTTGGTTGAAAATTTAAGAATTTTCTTGAGACGACATTGTTTTTGCAAATTCAACTGTTTTGTTTAAAAATTCGACTTTTTGGATTAAAAATTCAACTCTTTTCGTAGAATATTAATCTTTTGTTCACAATTCATATTTTGTTGCTGATAAGTCAACTGAAATATTTTTTGGATGAAAAATATTTTTTCTGGAAAATTTGTCTTTTTAATTTAAAGGTTCATATTTTTTAAATAGAAATATTGCATATTTCTTGAACAAAAATGCAACTGTTTGTTCAAAATTCAACTATCTTGAAAACTCTATTGAAATGCTTTTGGATGGAAATTCAACTCATTCTTTTTTTTGAAAATTTGTCTTTTTGATTTGAAGATTCACTTGCTTTAGTAGAATTTTCATTTTTTCTTGGTGTTGCAAAGTGAACTGGAGTTTTTTTTTTGTAATTCGTCTGTTTTAGAAGAAATATTTTTTCTTTCTTGAATAAAAATGCAACTGTTCGGTTGAAAATTCAACTCTTTTCTGGAAATTTGTCTTTCTGATTTCAAAATTCACCTGCTTTAGCACAAATTACATCTTTCTTCGAAAAAAATGCAACTCTTTGGTTTAAAATTCGACTATTTTTTTAAAAAGTCACACTTGGTTTGAAATTCTGCTATTTTTTTGAAAATTTAACTTTTTTTTTAGAAAATTTACTTTTTGGTTAAATTTAATATTTTGGCGTTGAAAAGAGAACTGAAATCTTTTCTGGATGAAAATTCAAATATTTTTTTGAAAATTTATTTTGTTTTTAAATTAAAATTCATCTGTTTTAAGAGGAATTTGTGATCTTTCTTGGAAAAAATGCAACTATTTGGTTGAAAATTCAACAATTTTGTTGAAAAGTCATACTTTTTGGTCGAAAATTCTGCTGCTTTGTCGAAAATTGAACTATTTTGTAGAAAATTTACTTTTTGGTTGAAATTGATATTTTTGTGTTAAAAAATGAACTGAAAGCTTTCCTGGATGAAAGTTCAAATTAAAAAAAAATAGTGTCCTTTTTTAATAAAAAATTATTTGTTTTAGTACAAATTTCATCTTTCTTGGATAAAAATTCAACTATTTGATAGAGAATTCAACTATTTCGTTAAAAATTAATTCCTTTTGGTTGAAAAAATTCGTCTTTTTTTATGAAAAATTAAATTTTGTTCCTAGAAACTTATTTTTTGTTAAAAAAATACATATTTTGATCTTGAATAGTCAACTGGAATCTTTCCTGGATAAAAATTCAACTATTTTTTTGGAAATTTGTTTTGTTTTTAAATAAAAATTCATCTGTTTTAAGCGAAATTTCATCTTTTTTGTATATAAATGCAACTATTGTGTAGAGAATTCAAAAATTTTGCTAAAAAGTCATCCGTTTTGGGTAAAAGTTCGTCTTTTTGGATTGAAAATTCAATTTTTTCTGTAGAAAATTATTTCTTGGTTAAAAATTCATATTTTGATCGTGAAAAGTCAACTACAATCTTTTTTAACAGAAAATTCAACTATTTTTTTTATAATTTATCTTTTTGATTTATAAATTCATCCGCTTTGGTAGAAATTTCTTTTTTTTATGAAAATGCATCTTTTTGGTTAAAAATTATTCGTCTTTACATGAGTATTCAGCTATTTTGTTTGAAAGATTTGGTTGAACCACTTTGTTAAGAAATCATTTTTTTCGTTGAAGAGTTACATTTTTAGTTCAAAATTCCGCTCTCTGGTTGAAACTTTAACTGTTTTGTTGAAAATTTATCTTTTTTTTTGTTTGAAATTAATTTTTCAACTGAAAATGTAATTTTCCCATTTTTTTAAAGATTGATCTTTTTTAGTTGAAAATTCTTCTTCTTTGGCAAGAAAACAATAATTTTCTTGGTTTGAAATTCCATTTTTGTTGGGTAAAAATGCATCAGTTTCATGGAAAAATAATTTCTTGCTGAGGTCATATTTTTTGTTTGTAATTCAATTTTCGTAGCGAAAATTCGTCTTTTGGCTTGAAGGTTGAACAATTTGGGTAAAATTTTCTTTCTTTGGTGAAAAATCTTTATTTGTTGAAAATTCGTCTTTTTGTATAGAAAAATTAATCTTCTTTGTTGAAAATTTCAACGTTTTGGAAGAATACAAATCTTTGGGAAAAATTTGGTAGAAATTTCCTCTTTTTTGGTTAAATCTGCAAACTGTTGGATTGAAAATTAACTTTTTTGTTGAAAATTCATATTTTCGGATTTAAAATGCAACTGTTTTACAAAAAATTCGTTTTTTTGGCTTGAAAGTTCAACAATTTGGATTCCTTTTTTTTTTTTTTTTGAAAATTTGCCTTTTTTGATTCATTTCAGTAGTTTTTGGTTTCGATTAGAAATATTTTTTAGTTGAAATATCAAGTATTAGGTTTTCGTTGAGAATTCATCTTTTTTCTTTGATGGTTCATCATTTTATTTAAAAAAAAAAACTTATTTTTGTTCAAATTTGCACTATTTTATTGAACATTTTTTTCTGTCGAAAATTAATTTTTTCAAACTAAAAATTGAACTATTCCATATTCATTTGAAAATACATCTTCTTCATTGATATTTCAACTATGTATTTGAACATTCTTTTTTTAAAGATTTATCCTGTTATATAAAAATTTATTTCTTTAATTGAAAATCTAACTATTCCAGTTCTTGTGGAAAATTCATCCTTTTTCATAGAACGTCAATCTTCTTGGTTGAAAATTTATATGCTTGGTTGAAAATTCATTTTTTACTGTAAATTTAACTGTTCTGTTTTTGGTTAAACATTCATTTCTTTGGTTGAATATTCTTTTTTTTTTATTTATCTGTTTTAGTTTATAATACATGTAATTTCTTGAACATTTGTCTTTTTTTCCTGGAAAATTAATTTTTCAACCTGAAAATTTAACTATTCCATATTTATTTGAAAATTTATCTTCGTTAAAAATTCATTTTTTGGTTAATGATTAATAATTATCTTAGTTGAATTATATTATAAGAATTATAGTTGAGTTATTGTTGAAAATTAATTTCTGTTCTGAAAACGTAACTGATCTATTTTTGCTTAAAAATTAACTTTTTTGTTGAAGGTTCATTATTTCAGTTAAAAATTCATTTTATTAACTGAAACTTTAACAAATCCATTTTTTGTTGAATTTGGGTTTTTTTTATAGAAATTTAATCTTCTCGGTTGAAAATTCATCATCTTGGTTGAAAATTCGTTTCTTTTTTCAAATTTATCTTTTTTAAACATTGTTGTGGTATTAACATTACTGATCTTCTATGTATAAGGTTGCTTTTATACCTCAAAGAAAAATGTGAAGCGTTCAGAGAAAATGATAAATTGGTCATGGAAAAGTGAGGAAATTTCGATATTGGGATTTTTTATCAATCCTGTCTGTTCTTGGAACCCTAACAAAAGTCAAGGGAAAGAGTCAGAAGTCCTGACATTTTTCTGACGATGCCTGACTTTTTTTAGTAGATTTGGTAGATTTCCAGACTTGGAAGTCGAAGACCAACGCCATACTTCAGATATTAATAATATTGGTAAAAATTTAATCTATTTTCTCATATTTTCAGGCTATTAGTAAACCTGAGCACAGTTCTTCATATGGCCTCGTGTGTAAGAATTTGGCTGATAGATACAACTCTTCTACTCTAAACTTTAGAGCATCAATTATTGCCCGGTGCGTGTCGGAATTAAATTATTGTACTATAAACGAAATGATTCGGGTAATCAATGGCAAGGACATTGAAAAGTGCACGGACGCTGAAAAGAAAAAGGAGTTGCAGGCACTTCACGAAAAAGAAGGAAAACGTCTACGAATGAGGCCTATTGGTACTATAAGGTTCGTATTTTTATAAGTTTTTATTCACTTTTATATTATCCTGGTTTGATTTAAAAATGTTTTGGTATTTTTTCTAGTTTATTGAAAGAACTTTGGCTTCGAAGTATGTTGAAAAAGAATCTTATGCATTTATGTATAAACCACTTGTTGCAACATAAACACGAGGAGAACTTGGAATTTTTATATAAACTATTAATGGAGATAGGAAAAAAATTGGAATATAATAGAGTATGTTTTCTTTTCGCAAGAATATCAACAACATTTCCCCTTAATTACATTTTTTAAATGCAT
Source organism: Andricus quercusramuli (assembly GCA_932178445.1). Taxonomy (NCBI): domain Eukaryota; kingdom Metazoa; phylum Arthropoda; class Insecta; order Hymenoptera; family Cynipidae; genus Andricus; species Andricus quercusramuli. The sequence continues at coordinate 36,935 of CAKNXH010082459.1, forward strand.
TGAATATTTTGAAAACTCAATTTTTTGTGCTTAGGATCTGGAGGAATACTACAAGCAGATACAGATTAGAATCGATGATCAGGGTCCTGAAAAAATTAGTCCCAGAGTCCGTGAAATGCTTCAAGAGTTAACTGCGTTGCGAGCGGATAAATGGGTTTCTAAGAAGTCTTTCTCCCAAACAGAGTCGGTAAGTTAAGTAAAGAGAATAAAAAGAATATTGCATTTCAGTGTTCTTGATTTTGGAAGTCCAAAAGTAAAATGTTTAAACCTTACAGCTGGAGGCCCTAAATTGTGGAAATAATCGTATTTAGAAACTTTAATTTTTCAATATGTATATCTCATTTTTTTAGTAAATTATGAATTATTAATTCATTGAACATTCTTTTTTTTTTCGTTGAAAATACTACTAGTTGGTTGAAACTACTTTGTTAAAAATTCATTTTATTGGCTTAAGATTTAACTATTTTGTTGAAAATGCGGATTTATTTGGTTGAAAATTGTTTTGTTTTTTAACTGAAAATTTAATTATTCCATTTTTGATTGAACATTGATCGCCTTTAGTTGAAAATTCAAGTATGTGTTTGGAATTTGGGTTGAAAATTCTATTATATTGGTAGAAAATGCAACTTTTTTGCAGAGTTCGTCTTTTTAGTTTGTAAATTATTATATTTTCGGTTCAAAATTCATCTCTTTTGATTAAAAATTCTACTATGATGGTTGAAGATTTTACTAGTTTATTTCAAATTCTTGTTTTTTGGTTGAGAGTTAATTTTCTTAACTAAAAATTTAAAAAATCTATTTTTGGCTGAAAAGTAATTGTTTGAAAATTGTACTATTATTTTTCCTCTCCAAAATTCATCTTTTTCGGTTGAAAATTAAATTAAGTTTGGTTAAAAATTGGTATTTTTTGGTGGAAAATTCTATTATTTTGGTAGAAAATTCTACTTTTTGGTCGAAAATTAACTTTTGGGCTGAAAATTCATATTTTCGGCTAGAAATTTCAACGGTTTTTCAGAGAATTCGCCTTGTTAGCTTGAAAATTAACTATATCTGTCGTTGAGAATTAATTTTTTTTCGTTAAACATTCTACTATAATTTTTGAAGATTAAACTATTTTGTTGAAAATTCTTTTTTTATAATTGAATTTTTTATCTTAAAATTTAACTAATCCATTTTTGGCTGAAAATTGATTATTTTTAGTTGAAAATTAAACTAATAATTTTTTCTTTAAAAATTCATCTTTTTTGGTTGAAATTAAAGTATTCGGTTGATAAATTGATGTAATTTGTTAAACATTAATTTAACTAATTCATTTTTGGCTGAAAATTGATTGATTCAGTTGAAAATTCAGCTATTAATTTTTTTTGATAATTCGTCTTTTATGGATAAGAATTAAAGAACTTGGTTGAAAGTTGAGCTAATTTGTTCAACATTCATTTTATTGCTTGAAAATTCAACTATTTTGTTGAAAATGTTTTTTTTTCTGTTTGAAAATTAATTTTTTTATCTGAAAATTTAATTATTCTATTCTTGGTTTAAAATTGGTCGTTTTTAGTTTAAAAAATTCAACTGTTTGGTTGAAAATTGTATTTTTCTGTTTGAAAATTCTATTATTTTGGTAGAAAAATCAACTATTAGGTCGCAAATTTACTTTTGGTCTGAAAATTCATGTTTTCGGTTAGAAATTTCAACTGTTTTTCAGAGAATTCGCCTTGTTAGCTTGAAAATTAACTATGTATTATATTTTTCGTTAAGAATTAATTTTTTTTTTTTGAGAATTTAACTACTTTGTTGAAAATTCATTTTATTGGTTTAAGATTTAACTATTTTGTTGAAAATGCGGATTTATTTGGTTGAAAATTGTTTTGTTTTTTAACTGAAAATTTAATTACTCCATTTTTGGCTGAAAATTGATTGACTTTAGTTGAAAATTCAACTACGTGTTTGGAATTTGGGTTGAAAATTCTAATATTGGTAGAAAATACAACGTTTTTGCAGAGTTCGTCTTTTTAGTTTGTAAACTATTATATTTTTGATTCAAAATTCATGCCTTTTGATGAAGAATTCTATTATGATGGTTGAAGATCCTACTAGTTTGTTTAAAATTCTTTTTTTTTTAGTTTAGAGTTAATTTTCTTAACTAAAAATTTAAAAAATCTATTTTTGGCTGAAAAGTTACTGTTCTTATTTGAAAATTCTACTATTATGTTTTTCTTTGAGAATTCATCTTTTTTGGTTGAAAATTAAATTACTTAGTTGAAAGATAAGCTACTTTATTCAAAAATTCATTTCATTGATTGAAAATTCAACTATTTTGTCGAAACTTGTTTTTTGGTTATCTCAAAAATAATTTTTTTTTATCTGAAAATTTAAGTATTCTATTCTTGGTTGAAAATTGGTCGTTTTTAGTTCAAAATTCAACTGTTTGGTTGAAAATTCTATTATTTTGGTAGAAAATTCTACTTTTTGGTAGAAAATTCTACTTTTTGGTCGAAAATTAACTTTTGGTCTGAAAATTCATATTTTCGGCTAGAAATTTCAACTGTTTTTCAGGGAATTCGCCTTGTTAGCTTGAAAATTAACTATTATATTCTTCTTTGAGAATTATTTTTTTTTCGTTAAACATTCCACTATAATTTTTGAAGATTAAACTATTTCGTTGAAAATTCTTTTTTTTTAATTTAATTTTCTTAACTGAAAATGTAACTGATCCATTTTTGGCTGAAAATGGATTATTTTTAGTTGAAAATTTAACTGTTTGGTTGAAAATTGGTATTTTTTGGTGGAAAATTCTATTATTTTGGTAGAAAATTCTACTTTTTGGTCGAAAATTAACTTTTGGGCTGAAAATTCATATTTTCGGCTAGAAATTTCAACTATTTTTCAGGGAATTCGCCCTTTTAGCTTAAATATTAACTATTATATTTTTCGTTGAGAACTTATTTTTTTAAATAAAAATGTAACTACTTGGTTGAAAGTGGAACTTTTTTGTTACAAATTATATAATTTTTTAATTTCTCATTATTTATTTAATTATTTTATTAAAAATTCGACTATTTTGTTAAAAGGTCTTTTTTGTTAGGAAATTCGTCCTTTGAGATTGAAAATTAAACCGCCTTCTAAAAATTTTGTCTTCTTGGCTTCAAAATTCAAGAATTTGGTTCAAAATAATAGTTTTTAAATGCTGATTAATATTGTGACCTAGAAGCTTTTGTTGTTTTGTTTATGTTTTGTTATCTCACTTTCAGGCTCAGTTGGCTGAACTGAAGGAAAAACTGAAAATAAAAATTCTTCCACATGAGAAAGCTCTTTATGAGGAAATTCGGTGTATCCTGGATAATTATAATTCCAAAAATATTGATACTGTAGCCAGGAAAATTAAATCATTGCCAATTGAACCCAAATGGTTGCAAGAAATTTTGCTTGAAAAGGTACGTTGATATTTTATTAAAGTCTCTGTCTTATTGTCAGTATCCTCATTATTATAAAATATTTCTAATTTTTTTTATTTTCTTCATTTCCAGGCTTTTATGGATGTAAATTTCACCATATCTTGTGTTCTTTTGTGTAAGAAACTGTCGAGCATAAAAGTTCCCGGAACTGATGTAAAAAAGGGAACTTGGAAAAACTTTGAGAAAATGTTTGCTCTTAATTGCGTGCATGAATTCGAGCATTATTTAGAAGAAGCTAAAGATCTTGCAATGTAAATCGACATTATTACTTTTTTCAAGTCCCTACTAAATTACATTGTGATTTAAATTTTCATGTGATTTTATTCTTTCTTGCAGAAAGAAAAAACCATTCGGCGACGTGCTGAAAGTAATTAAATCTAATGCTTATGCGAGGTAATAAGATAATTATTTCTATTAGAAATTAAATAAATGAACTTCTAAATTTATTTTCGGGTCAAGAACAAAGCTTATGATATTTTAACGAATTTCAGAAAAGAAAACAAGGCGCGTTGTAATAAAAAAAGTTGATATTATAATTGCTTATTTAATTGTAGTTTTTTGGATGATAGTGTTTTTCTTTCAGTTTTAGACAAAAGTCGTAATTTGCATTCATTTTTAATTTTATTACGTAAAATAATGAAAATTATGGCTTTTGTTTAAAATGGAAATTAAAAAATTAAACGCGCTTCGCCTCAATTTCTGAAGTTTGTTACCTACAATTATCAATGGGCCTTTTTTGGTGATTTTATAGATCAAGTTAAAAATGGTGAAATTGGAATTTTTGTTATTTTTCAGATTAACCGGTGCACTCTTCAGCGAAGATTTACTATCACAAGCGGTGGTAAAGGGTTACATAAAATCCATGTTAAAATACAAATCTGAAGTGAATTTATTACGATTATGCCTGCTATTTGATGAAATGAGAGAGAAATTGGTTCATTTTGATGTAAATATGTTCTTTTTGATGAATTATCAATTCAATAGAATGAAAATAACTTGTTTATATGTCCTTTTTAATTTTTAGAATCTGGAAGATTACGTTGATGACTTTCAAGAAATACTAGATGAACAGGATTCTGGAAGATACAGTGATGATTGCTATGAATTATTGGAAAAGACACATGAATGGATGGACCTACTACTACTAACACCCGAGCAGACGTTCATATCCACAATGAAGATGTTACATGAAATGTGATAAAAAGATATTTTGATTCTTTAGTGCGAGCCTCAAAATTCACGCAGGATTTTACATTATATTGTTTTAAGTATTATTATTGAATAAGAATAGGAATAATTGCACAATTTAGGGTGGTCCAACAAATTATTTTTCTGATTTTTTAAAGTTCCATAAAAAATTACATTTTCTTTCTTTGAAACTTTTTCTTTCAATATATATAATATATATTGAATATATGAATATTATTAAAAAGAGTCATAAAAGCTTTACAACGATGATAAAAAACTGTTGTTTTTTAATATTCGTTTTTTTTTTTGCTTAAAATTTATCTGTTTTAGTGAAAAATACATGTATTTTCTAAAAGACTTGTTTTTTTGCGAAAACTCACCTCTTAAGACACTATAAAGTAATTTTTAAGTGTCTTTTCTGAATTTTATGAAAGTAAAATGAAAACTTGAATGGCAAATTATATAAAAAATTGTATTATACAAATATGAAAAATAGTGCCCTTAAAATAAACATTTTTCCCCATTTCACCCTTAATAATCCATAAAAAATCACATTTTCTTTCTTTAAAAGGGGAAAAATGTTTAATTTAAGGGGCCTATTTTTATATTTGTATAATACCTTTTTTATATAATTTGCCACTTAAATTTTCATTCTACTTTCATAAAATTCAGAAAAGACACTTAAAAATTACGTTTTAGTGTCTTAAGGGGTGAGTTTTCGCAAATTTGGGGGTAAATTAAATACAACAACATTTTTGTTTAGACTTCGTATTGCTCACATGGTAGTTTTACATCATCGTTGTAAAGTTTTTACGATTCTTTTTAAAATTCAAAGACTTACTGAATTTTTAACACTTTGGGGTACTCTAACAGTCGTGTCTTGTCTCTAAACATTTTTTTCAAGTCTCAATAAACTAGGAAATTTTTTTTTTAATGAAAAGATATAAAAGACTTTTAAAAAATCAGAAAAATAATTTTTTTGGACCACCCTATTTCACATGAAAACCTTTTATTTTTATACAAAAAAGTTTGCACTTAGTTGATAGAGATCCTATCTTTTTGAATATTTTTTTTTATCTTGATAGAAAGATATAGAGAAAATGTATCCCTTCTCTTCGTCAATATAAATTCAGTTCTATTTTTTAAAATACCGTTTTTTCTATCACATCCTGTTCTTTATTCTTTGGGCGTGGTACGGCATTTTTGCACGAGGAATGAATCCATAAGAATCGTCACGTTACGTCAGGTCACGCTTCAGCATGGTAGCGGGCTGTGCGCGCGCATTCACGGAATTTCACGATTTCGCGCCTATTTTTAAAAATCTCTTTACCTCTTCCTATCCTTCATCTATCCACATTCATCTTTTACGATCTCTCTGTTAATCTGAATTTCCGTCTATCTTTTTCAATCTCCTCTTCTCTGTCTCATCATATCCTACATATATTAACGTCTATCTTTTTCTATCTCTTTGTCCAAATTTTCAATCCAAATTAATCCGAACACGGATTGACCTATACCGATTTTCAATCTGAATGAATTGAATTGGATTCATTCGAATTGAAAATTTGGTTCGGATTGATTCTGAATGGAAGTTCGGATTGAATCAGATTGAGTCCGTTTCATTTTTAACCGATTTTGATCCAACGAAATGTAGAACTTTTTTCGGATTGGTTCGGATACCGATTCCGGGATGACTTCGGATTGGTTAGGAATGAATTGCTATCCGAAACCTTCGCCAGACTATCTTTTTCAATACCTATCTTCTTATCCAAGTGAATCCTTTTTTATCTCTTCTGACTTATAAGTTAACCCTATCCAGCTGAATCATAGTCTTATTATCCAAATGAATCCTCCGCTCATACACATCTATCCTTTTCCATCCTTTAGTCGATCCAAAATCTTTTTTACATCTTTTTCAATTCCTATCTTCCTATCCAATTTAAATTTCATTGTATATTTCTTTTGAAATATATAAATTACCACAAACCTTTTGAGTTATAGTCTTTATATCCAAATGAATGTTCCGCTTATCCACGCACATCCTTTTCAATTCCTTTCTTCCTATCCAATTGAATTCTTTTCTATCTCTTCTGAAATTTAAATCACTGCTATCCTTCTCAATCCTAGTCTTTTCTGTCCAAATGATCAATGTTCCGCTTATCCACGTCTATCCTTTTCTATCCGTTATGAATTTCAAAATCCTTTTCGATCTTCTTCAATCCCTATCTTTCTATCCAATTGAATTCTTTTCTATTTCTAACATATAAATCACCGCTATCCTTCTGAATTCTAGGCAATGAATGTTCCGTTTATCCACGCATATCCTTTTCTATCCATTCGACAATCCAAAATCTTGTTTATTATTTTCAATCCCTATCTTCCTATTCAATTGAATTGTTTTCTATCTCTTCTGAAATACAAATCATCTCTATCCTTCTGAATTCTAGCCTTTCTATTCAAATGAATGTTCCGCTTATCCGCATCTATCCTTTTCTATCTTTTGTCAGTCCAAAATCTTGTCTCTATCTTTTTCAATTCTTACCTACCTATCCAATTAAATACTTTTCTATTTCTTCTGAAATATAAATCACCGCTATCCTTATGAATCCTAGTCTTTCCATCAAAATGAGAAATTTTCCACTTATCCACGTCATTCCTTTTTAATCCCTATCTAGCTATTCAATTGAATTCTTTTCTGTCTCTTCTGAAATATGAATCACCGCTTCTGAATTCTAGCCTTTCTATCCAAATGAATGTTCCGTTTATCCACGTCTATCCTTTTCAATCCCTATTTTCCTATCCAATTAAAATCTTTTCTATCTCCTAAAATATAAATCACTGCTATCCTTCTGAATCCTAGTCTTTTCTATCCTTTTTTATCCGTTATGCAATCTAAAATCCTTTTTGATCTTTTTCAATCCCTATCTTCTTATCCAATTGAATCCTAGTCTTTCTATCCAAATGAATGTTCAGCTTATCCACGCCTATCCTTTTCAATCCTTATCTTCCTATCCAATTGAATTCCTTTCTATTCTTTCTGAAACATAAATTACTCCGAATTCTAGTCTTTCTATCCAAATGAATGTTCCGTTTATCCACGCCTATCCTTTTCTATCCATAAGACAATCAATAATCTTTTTTATTTTTTTCAATGCCTATCTTCCTGTCCAGTTGAATCCATTTCTATCTCTTCTGAAATATAAATCACCGCTATCCTTCTGAATCCTAGTCTTTATATCCAAGTGAATGTTCCGCTTATCCACATCTATCCTTTTCTATCCTTTGTCAATCTAAAATCTTGTCTATATCTTTTTAAATCCTTATCTACCTATCCAATTGAATCCTTTTCTATATTTCTTCTGAAATATAAATCACCGCTATCCTCCTGAATCTTAGTCTTTTGTATCCAAATGATCAATTTTCCACTTATCTATGTCTATCCTTTTCTATCCGTTATGTAATCTAGAATCCTTTTCGTCCTTTTTCAATCCCCATCCTCCTATCCAATTGAATCCTAGTCTTTCTATCCAGATGAATGTTCCGCTTATCCACGTCTATCCTTTTCAATCCCTATCGGCTGTCTTTCTATTCAATTGAATTCTTTTCTATCTCTTCTGAAATATAAATCACCGCTATCCTTCTGAATTCTAGCCTTTCTATCCATATGAATGTTCCGTTAATCGACGCGTATCCTTTTCTATCCCTATTTTCCTATCCAATTAAAATCTTTTCTATCC
>CAKNXH010082462.1:0-17489 GCA_932178445.1 Andricus quercusramuli
GACGTGTGGAATATCGAGTCCACGAGCGGCGACCGCAGTCGCAACCAAGATGGGAGTTTTGCCAGCACGGAAACGACGTAAGGCATCTTCTCGCTCACGCTGCGTTCGGTCGCCGTGAATACTGGTCACTGGGTAACCCATCTGATACAAGAATTCTTCCAGCATGTCCGCACCCTTCTTAGTCTCAACGAAAACCAGCGTCAAAGACTCGGCAGCTAGAAAAACCACCAAACATTACATTACACATTATGTTTCATTAACGAGAGCAGCCTCCAGAACAGGCCTCGAACTGGCTTTTGCAGTTCAATGAAAAGTATAGAATAATTTAAAAACTTGAAGTAATTCCCAAATTATCGCCGAAAATATTTTTTTTGTAATAATATGCATAACAGTAATGAATAATTCTAAAATCGTCACGAAAACAATCAGCTAAATGGTGGTAAAATTGAATATTTGGATGTCAGCATTCCAAAGGTTTAAAATTGTATGTTTTATTATAATTTATTTTGTTGTTTTTATTGAATAATTATAAGAATTCAAAAGTTTATAATTAAATATATAAATCCTCAATGATGAATATTTATTAAAATGAATAAATATAATTATAATAAACTAATAGAATATTTTTTTATTGTTAATTCAAGGTCGTCGTTTTAATCAAGGAAAAATTTTCCCGGTCATTTCCGGGTTTTTCAAGGTTTGCGAAAAAAGATTGTAACTCTTGAAGGTAACATTTTTTTTTATTTGAAATCACAAAAATCGAACTGTAAATTAAAACACTGAAAGTGAAATTTTTATAAGTTGTACAGTTCAAAGATTTCAAAATACACATAAATCCACGCTATTACATATTTTCAATTCTCTAAATTGAAGACTGAATCAACGAATTTATAGATTTTCAAAATTATATCATTATAAGCAATTTTAAGTTAGAAACACTAAAAATTGAAAGATTAACATTTTTTTTTAACTGAACACTTTTTAAATTGGGAGCAAAATTATTTTAATTTTTGGTTTTCACAACTGATTCATTGGCCAATTATTGTTATTCATACTTCAAAAGTTGTTTTGAAATCTATTTTAAATATTCTCTTTTTTTTTAATAAGAAATCATTTTAAATTTTTTCAGGAATATTACGAAAAAAATTTTTATTATCTTTAAACGATTCAAAATCTTTTCAAAACTTTTTCAGATTTCAAAAAATTATCAAAACAAAATATAGATTTTTGAAGAGTTCAAAATAAAAGTTTGAAGCTTTTTAAGGATTTTGAAACGTTTGAAGATAAGAAAAATTTTTTCCGTAAGATTCCTGAACAAATTTTAAATGATTTCTTATTAAAAAACGAGAATATTTAAAAAGACTTCAAAACAATTTTTGAAGTATGAATAATAATTGACCAATTAATCATTTGTAAGGACCAAAAATTAAAATAATTTTGCTTCCAATTTAAAAAGTGTTGAGTTTAAAAAAATTGGTAATCTTCCAATTTTCAAAATTTCTAACTTAAAATTGCTCACAATGATATAATTTTGAAAATCTATAAATTGCAAATTAAAAAATGTTCATTTTTAACAAAATTTCAATCTTCCAATTTTCAAAGTTTCTAACTTAAAATTGCTCACAATGATGTAATTTTTAAAATCTATAAATTGCAATTCAAAAAGTGTTCACTTTAAAAAAAATGTTATTCTTTCAATTTTTAATGTTTCTAACTAAAAATTGCTTACAATGATATGATTTTAAAAAACCAATAAATTCGTTGATTCATTCTTCAATTTAGAGAATTAAAAATACATATGTAATACCGTGGATTTATATATATTTTTGAATTTTTGAACTGTACAATTCATAAAAGTTTAACAATTATTTAGTCACTGAGCGTTTAATGAAGAAAAATTATGCTTTAATTTTAAAAGTTTAAAATTCAAAAGAGTCCCACTTTAAGTGTTTTAATTTGGAGTTCATTTTTTGTAATTTCAAATAAAAAAAATTTTACCTTCAAGAGTTTGAATCTTTTTTCGCAAACCTGGAAAAACCTGGAAATTTGTTCCTTGATTAAAACCTACCTTGCATTAACAATAAAAAATATATTATTTTATTATAATTATATTTATTTATTTTAATAAATGTTTTTCATTGAGGATTTATATATTTAATTATAAACTTTTCAATTCTTACAATCATTTAATAAAAACAACAAAATAAATTATAATAAAACATAAAATTTTAAACCTTGAATGCTGACATCCAAATATTCAATTTTACCACTATTCAGCTGCTTGTTTTCATGACGATTTTAGAATTAATAATTACTGTTATGCATATTATTAGAAAACAAAATATGTTTTGCAAAAATTTGGCCGTAAAAAATGGGCCAGACGCTAAGAAAATCAGAAATGTGGTGGCGATGCATAGGGCTGCTTTAAACATAGAAAATAGTGTAAATAGTGTCAATTAAAAAAAAAATTGTGTCAAAATAGTGTCATAATATTTTTCCAGTATTAAAAATGAACTTAAATGCTTATTAAAATTTTTACTATTTAATCCAACTATTCTTTTAACGAAAGTTAATTCTTTTGAGTTGGAAAATCTATTATTAAATTTTTCGTTAAGAATTCAACTTTTTTTATTTAAAAATTTCATTACTTGGTTCAGAATTAAATTATTTGGTTGAAAATTCAACAATTTTCTTAAAAAGTCATACCGCTTGGTAAAAAATTAATGAATTGAAAAGTAGTCTTTTTGTCTTGATAATTCAACAGTTTGATTGAAATTTTGTTTGTTTCTCGACTAAATTTTTTTTTAAATTAAAAATTCAACTATTTCGTTGAACATTCATGATTTTAATTTGAAACTTTATCTCTTTCTGTAAAAATGTTTCCTTTTTTGTTATAAATATAACTATCTGGTAAAAAATTGATTTTGAGGTTGAAAATTAACTTTTGTGTTGAAAAATCACATTTTCGATTTGAAAATTAAACTGTTTTGCAAAAAAGTTCGTTTTTTCGGCTCGAAAATTAAACAATTCGCTAAAAAAATTTGTCTATTTGGTTGAAAATTGATATATTTTGTTTAAATTCGTCTTTTTTGAAAGAAAATCAATTTTTTTATTAAAAATGCAATTCTTTATTTGAAAATTAATCTGTTTTAGATGACGATTCAAGTATTTTGTTGGAAATTCATCTTTTTGGTTTGAAAATGTATTTCTTTCTGTAGAAATTTTATCTTTTTTTTTTGTTATAAATACAACTGTCTGGTTAAAACTTAAAGTGTTCTGTGGTTGAAAATTAACTTTTTTGTTGAAAAATCACATTTTCGATTTGAAAATTAAACAGTTTTGCAATAAATCTAGTTTTTTCGGCTCGAAAATTAAACAATTCGTTTAAAAAATTTGTCTATTTGGTTGAAAATTGATGTATTTTGTTTAAAATTCGTCTTTTTTAGAAGAAAATCAATTTCTTGATTGGAAATCCAAATCCTTAGTTGAAAATTAAACTGTTTTAGATGACGATCCAAGTATTTTGTTAAAAATTGATCTTTTTATTTTAAAAATGTATTTCTTTCTCTAGAAATTTTATCTTTTTTGTTGTTGTTATAAATACAACTGTCTGGTTAAAACTTGAAGTGTTCTGTGGTTGAAAATGAACTTTTTTGTTGAAAAATCACATTTTCGATTTGAAAATTAAACTGTTTTGTAAAAATTCTTTTTTTTCGACTCGGTAACTTAAACAATTTGTTGAAAAAATTTATGTATTTGGTTGAAAATTGATATATTTTGTTTAAATTCGTCTTTTCTGAAAAAAAATCAATTTTTTTATTAAAAATGCAATTCTTTATTTGAAAATTAATCTGTTTTAGATGACGATTCAAGTATTTTGTTGAAAATTTGTCCATGTTGGATAAGCCGAACTGTTTTTTTTTTTATTTAGAATAAAAATCTTTTTATTGAAATATCAACCATTACAAATTTCGTTAAAAATTCAACTTTTTAGATTAAAAATTCAAATCCTTGGTTTAAAGTTTAATTAATTTATTAAAAGTTCATTTTCTGTGTGGAAAACTTATAATTTTAGTTGAAAGTTTCTTGAAAAAAATATTTTTAACTGAAAATTTAATTATTTTTTTGAAAATTCAACTGCTTGGTTGTTAAATAACTTTTTGTTGAAAAGTTTACAATTTAGGATAAACTTCAACTATTTAGTACAAAAAATAACTTTCCAAAAAATAGTTACATTTTCAAAGTGATGAACTTTTCACTAAAATTGTAACTCTGTAACTGGAATAATTCAATCTTCGACCAAAAAGATAAATTTTTAACCAAAAAGATTAATTTCTTCCAAAAAAGACGAATTTCCAACTGAAAAAAAGATCATTTCTTAACTAAAAAATGAATTAGATTTTTAGACAAAAAATTAATGTTTAACCAAAGAGATGAATTTTTAAATAAAATTATGGAATATCAAACCAGAGTAATAGTTACACATTCAGTTTAAAAAAAAATCAACCAAAAAAAAGAAACAGATTTTCAACAAAATAGTTAAATTTTCGGCAAAGAAATTTCTTTCCATCCAAAGGAAAAACAAGTTTTCAATCAATTAGCTTATTTTTCAGAGAAATGAATTTTTAATTAAAATGACGAATCTTCAACCGAAAAAATTAATTTCTAACAAAGGAGTTTAATTGTCAACCAAGTAATTTTATTGCCAACCTAAACAATGAATTTTCAACTAAAATGATGAACATTTAACTGGAATACTTGAATTTTTAACCGAAAAGAAGTTTTTCAAACATGAAGATTAACTTTTAAGGAAAATGATAATTTTCTATCAAGAAAAAAAATTGATTTTTTTAACAAAATACTTGAATTTTTAAAGAAACAGTTGAATTGTCAAATTAAAAAAAAATCATCCAAATTATTGAATTTTGAACTGTAAAACACCAATTTTCCACCAAAAATGGTACAATTCAAATTTCAGTTTGAGAAATTAATTTTTAACCAAACTGATGAATCTTCAACTAAAAATAATGAATCTTCAACTGTAGTGGTTGAATTTTATACCAAACAGATGAATTATCAAGCACAAAGATTAATTTTTTACGAAAAAGACGAATTTTCCACAAAGTAAATACATATTCAAACGAATGGTTCAATTTATAAATAAAAAATCAATTTTCAACAAAATAGTTGAATTTTCATAAAAAAAAAAGATACATTTTCAACCAAAAATAGAACAGTGAAATTTTGTGTTAAAAATATAATTCTTAACCAACGAAAAAACGGATTTTAAGCAAAATAGTTCAATTTTCTACTGGAATTCAACAAAGTAGTTACATTTTCAAATAGAGATGAATTTTGAATTGAATTGATAAATTTGCAACTAAAAAATTAATTTTTAGCAAAAGAGTCTAACTTTCAAGCAAATAATTTTATTTCCAACCTAAAATAGGAATTTTCAACTATAAAATTGTTGAATTTTGAACTAGAAAAGACCAATTTTCAACCCAAAAAAATGGTACAGTTAAATTTTCAGTTTAAGAAATTAATTTTCAACTAAAATAATAAATCTTCAACTGGAGTGGTTGAATTTTATACCAAAAAGATGATTTTTTAAGCATAAAGATTAATTTTCTACAAAAAAGACGAATTTTCCACAAAGTACGTACATCTTTAAACGAATAGTTTAATTTTTAAATAAAAAATATCAATTTTCAATTTTCTACTGGAATAGTTAAATTTTGATTTTAAAAAAAATATATATATATTTTCAATAAAGTAGTTACATTTTCAAATAGAGATGAATTTTGAATTAAATTGATAAATTTTCAACTAAAAAATTAATTTTTAACAAAAGAGTTTAATTTTTAACCAAGTAGTTGAATTTCTTAAATTTTACAGCGATCAGAAGTAAATTCCCGGGTTTTTAATCAAAACCCCGGTCATTAGGGAGCGAATCTTTTTTCAGAAAATACACGCATTATTTTGCAAGGTGGCAAATATCAAATTTTTCAAGGAATCTGTATTTCATCAGAGAATAACAGAAATTTTTTACGTATTTTCAGACTAGATGGAAATATTAATTAAAAATTATTTTAAATTAATTTTCCCCTGAAAAGGGATAGAGTTAAAGATAAAGATAAGATAAAATTCAGAGGTTCGATTCCAAGCGGAGCGAAAGGAGATATTTTTTCAGAGAAAAATTAATTTTATCTAATTTTAAATTCATATTTCCATCTGGTCTGAAAAGACGTTAAAAATGTCTGTTCAGTGTTCTAAAGAGTTTAAGTCCTCGGAGAAATTCTCACGAGCATGAGAATATGCTCGACCTTTATGTGCTTTGAGAATTTAATGAGCATTTATGAGCATTTCGAATTAGGATTAAAAAAATCGTATTTTCGACTTTTATTTATAAACGGGTGGTTTCTAAATTCTTCTAGATATAAAACCAACCATACACCCATAATATTAATAATATTAACGCAAAATATATTTTTTGTTTCTAAATATATTTAAAATACTTTTTCGTGGTGTTTTCAAGTCAAAAAGATAAATTTTCAACCAAAGAAATGAATTTGTACCTAAAACGATGAATCTTCAACCGAAAATATGAATTTTTAACCAAATAGTTAGTTGAATTTTCAGCCCAAAATATTAATTTTTTCTACCAAAAAAAGAGTCATTTTCAACAAAGTTTATGAATTTTTATCTAAAAAATATCAATTTTCAACCAAGATTAGAACAGTTAAAATGTCAGAAAAATAGAGATTCAACAAAAAAAAACGAATTTAAACAAATACATATTTTCTTTTCATAACAAAAAAATATATTTTTTAACCAAAAACAGAAGAATTAAATTTCCATTTGAGACAATCAATTTAGAAAAAATGAATTCTCAAGAAAATAATTCAATAAAAAAGATAAATTTACGAACAAGAAATAGAATATTTCAATTTTCCGTTGAAAAAGTAAATTTAAAGAAAAAAAAAGTTGTCAGCAAAATGAATTAATTTTCAACTAAAAAGAAACGAATTTCTAACCAAAGAAATGAATTTTTTAATAAAACGATGAATCTTCAACCAAGAATATGAATTTTTAACCAAATAGTTGCATTTTCAACTCAAAAGATTAATTTTATACCAAAAAAGGCTCATTTCCAACAAAGTACATGAACTAAAATGTTAATTTTAATAGTTAAAATGTCCGGAAAATAAATGTTCAACCAAGAAAAACGAATTTTCAGCAAAATATATTTTTTTTAAATATTTTTTGACCAAAAATAGAAGAATTAAATTTTCTACTAAAAAGAAACAAATTTTCAACTAAATTAATTAATTTTTTATCACAATGATGAATTTTCAACCAAAAACATGAAATTTTGTCCAAATGGTGGATACAAAATTAAGTCCAAAATTCAAAAGATGATTTTTCTATCAAGAAAACTTTCAACTAAATTTTTTTTTTTTCAATGAGAGTAATGAATTCAACTAAAATTATGAATCTTCAGCTGAAAAAATTTTATTTTTCACCAAATGCATGAATTTTAAACTAAGAAGATAAATTTTCTACCGAAAATGAAGTAGGATAATTTTCAGTTAGTAAAATAAATTTTCAATCAAAAGCAAACACATTTTCAAGCAAAGGAATGAATTTTTTAACAAAAAGATGAAATTTCAACTAATGAGATTATTCTTTTACTGAAAAAAGACGGCTTTTCAACAAATAATTAGATTTTCAGTTAAAAAATTAATTTTGAATCAAAAATAAGAAATTTTGTCCAAATAGTGGATTTTTCAATCCAAACGATGAATTTTCTATCAACAAAAAAGAAACGAATTTTCAGCTAAACAATTTTTTTTCAATAAAAGAAATGAAGTCTTAGCAAAGAATAAAATAGTTAAATTTTCTACTACACAGATACTTTTTTAACGAAAAAGATTGTATTTCTATCAAAAAAGGTAAATTTTCCACAAAAAATGGAATAGTTAATGTGAATTTTCAAGCAAAGAAATTCATTTTTAACAAAGAAGATGAAATTTCAACTACAGAAAAAAGTACGGAGTTTCCACAAATAGTTAAATTTTCACCGAAAACAGATAAATCTTCAACTAAGAATAGAATAGTTTCATTTTCAGTAAAAAAAAAAAATTATTTCCAATACAATTTAAGTAAATTTTCAACAAAGTGGTATAATTTCCAATCAAGAAGATTAAATTTATATTAGAAAAGATAAATTTCCGACAAAAAATGGAACACTTATACATTTCCAGTTAAAAAAATTAATTATGAATAAGAAAAATATCATTTTCAACCAATAAGATGAATTTTTAACAAAGTACATGAATTTTCAACCAAGTATTTGAATTTTTAAAGGAATTTCCAACCAAAAGGATGAATTAGTCACCAAGAAGATTAAATATTCTCCCACGAAATTAGAGTTTTCAATAAAATACAGGACTTTTAAATCAGATATTTGAATTATTAACTTAAGAAGATAAATTCTGAACCAAACATGTGCGAGTTAATTTTCAGTTAAAATAATTAATTATCATCTAGGAAACATTATTGTCAACAAAAGAATTAAATTTTGAACAAAAGAAGGAGGTTTTAACTAAAATGATGAAACGACAACCAAATAAATGAGTTTTTAACAAAGTAGTTTCACTTCCAACTAAGTAGTTCAATTTTCTACCAAAAAAGATGACCTGTAGCAACTCTGTAATTTAAAATAAGTATATGTTTATTTCACTATTTCACTTGTAAAATATATATATTAATTATGATATATATTTGTTTAAACAATAAATGCTTTAAATTCTCTTTAATGCTCTATAAATGCTCTATTCGAGCTTAATGCTGAGCATATTTTCGAGAGCATTTGCTCAACATAAATTCTTGAGCATTTAAGAACTCTGTCTGTTATTCTCTGATGATAATACAGATACCTTGAAAAAATAGTGTAAATAGTGTGGTGAGTCCGAGGTCTGCCAGGAATATAAAACATTATCAAAAAAGAAACAAGACTTCTTTTTTTAAGTTTAAACTTACAAGGTTCTTGGAGATTGCTAGCTTGCAGCAGATCGAGTAAATACGACCGCTTATCGTGGTCCTCAACCCAGACAATCTTCTGGGTGATATTCTCTGAAGTCGATCCCACACGACCAACGGCTAAGAAAATATAGTTGCTCAGGAAATCCCTGGCCAACATCTGAATTTCCTTCGGGAAAGTAGCGGAGAACATGAGCGTCTGTCTCTCGCCAGTGGGCGGCATGTTGTCTTCTTCAACAATGCGTCGGATTTGGGGCTCGAAACCCATATCAAGCATACGATCTGCTTCATCGAGTACTAAGTATCTGCACGGAAAAAAGAAAAATTAGCTCTAATTAAAGATCTGGAAGAGGAAATAATTAATTACGGTGCCTACTCAAACCCTGGAAACCAATTTCCTAACCATTCCACGTCTAATTTTTCATTGCACGGAGCCATTCAAATATTTAGAATTTTTTTAAACAATCGACACGGAATATGTGTACAGTTTCGCGAGTTTATTTGATAAATAAAGTTTTTTTTCTTCAGATTCTAGGGATTCAATTAATACGTTTAATTTAGAAAGCTTTGACAAATTATATTACAAGATATTAGTAAATATATTAGCATCCTCGATTAATTAAATCATTAAATAATACTGAAAACACAATTCATCATTTCTCAAAGTTGTCTGTTAAAATCCATGAATTTGAATAATAATTTTTAAAAAAATTTATTTTATCTTCTACTTAAAATTCAGTGCATATTTAGGTAAAATTAATGTGGTTACTATATTAAATTCAATTTTAACCGCTTCCAATTCGTAGGTTTTCAAGTTAAAATATTGCATTTTCAACAATACAGATAAATTTTTAACCAAATAGTTCAATTTCCAAACAAAAGAGTTAATTTTCTACCAAAAAAAGACGCTTTTTCAACAAAATACATGAATTCTGAAACAAATAGCTGAATTTTCAACAACAAAATTTTCAGCCAAATAGTTCAATTTTGAACTAAAAAAGATCAGTTTTCAACACAAAATTAAAGTTAAATTTCTGTTAAAAACATTCATCTTCAACAACAACAAAAAACCACAAATTTTCGACCAAAAAGATGATTTTTTAACAGAACAGTTCAACTTTCAACCCAGTAGTTTTATTTTTAACTAGAATGATGAATATTTAACTGGAATACTGGAATTTTTAACCAAAAATATGAATTTTCTACCAAAGACACGATTTTTCAACAGAATATATGAAATTTCAACGCAATAGTTTAATTTTCAACTAAAAACGACAAATTTTCAACGAAATAGTTGAATTTCGAACTAAGAAAAAAACAATTTTCAACCAAAAAGAATAATTTTTGCCAAAAAGACAATTCTTCAACAAAATACATGAATTCTCAACCAAATAGTTGAATTTTCAACCAAAAAGAAAATCAATTTTCAACCAAAAAGTTGAGTTTCGAACTAAAAAAGGTCATTTTTCAACCAAAAATGGATGTTAGATTTTCAGTTAAAAAAAATTAATTTTCTACAAGAAAAAAAAATTCAACTAAACTGATGAATCTTCAACTGGAATTGATGAATTTTAAACAAAAAAGATGAATATTTAGCAAAAGAGTTTGACTTTTGAACAAGAAGTTTTATTTTCAACAAAAGATACGATTTTTTAAAAAAGACATGAATTTTAAATAAAACAATTGAATTTTCAACCAAAAAGATACATTTTTAACTAAATTTATGGAATATTTAATTGGAATAGTTACATTTTCAGTTTAAACAAAAAAAATAATAATTTTCAAAAAAGTATTTGTTTTCAAACAAAGTGATGAATTTTCAACTAAAATAATTAATCTTTAACTGGCATAGTCGAATTTTAAATAAACAAGTTAAAATTTCAACTAAAATGATGATTCATTAACTGGAATAGTCAAATTTTTAACCAAAAACATCAATTTTCAAGCAAGAAGATTAATTTCTAACAAAAAAGATAAATTTTCAACTGAAAAAGATCAACCAAAAATTTAAAAGTTAAATTTTTAGTTAAGAAATTAATGTTCAGCCAAAGATACACATTTTTAACAAAAATGATGGAATATTCAATTGTAACAGTTACATTTTCAGTTTAAAAAAAAATAATTTTCAGCCGAAGAAAAAAAGAATTTTTCAAAAAATAGCTGATTTCTCAACCAAAGGGATATATTTGTTATTAAAATGATGAATTTTCAAACAAAAAATTAATTATTAACAAAAGAGTTAAACTTTCTACCAAATAATTGAATTTTTATTCCAAAAGAAATTAATTCTGAACTAAAAATGTACCAGACTTGACTTTTCAACAAAAAAGATTAAATTTCTACCAAGAAAGACAATTTTTCACAAAAATACATGAATTCTCAACCAAATAGTTGAATTTTCAAATGGAAAAGATAAATTTTCAACCAAATAGTTGAATTTTGAAATAAAAAAGATTAGTTTTCGACCAATAATGGAACAGTTGATTTTTTAGTTTAAAAATTAATTCTCTCATAAATAAAGAAACAAATTTTCAACTAAAGTGATACATTTTCAACATTACTGATGAATCTTCAATAGATGAATTTTCACCCAAAAAGATAAATTTTGAAAAAAGAAGATTAATTCTTGGATAAGAAGATTAATTTTCTTCAAAAAAAGATGATTTTTCAACAAAATACATGAATTTTTAGGAAAATAGTTGAGTTTTCAACTAAAAACCATTTTTTAACTAAAATGATGAAGATTAGTTTCTACTGAAAAGACGAAATGTCATCAAAATACATCACTTTTCAACTAAAGATAAATTGTCAACCAAAAATTCAAGAGTTAGATTTGCAGTTGAAAAATTAATGCTCATCAAAAGATGAAAAAATATTCATATGATGAATATTTAACTGGAATACTTGAATTTTTAACTATAAATGGAATAGTTTAATTTTCGTTTAAAAAAATTAATTTTCCACACAAAAAACTGAATGAAAAAAAAAGATAAATTGTCAATCAAAAAATGAATAGTTAAATTTTCAGTTAAGAAAATTAATGTTCAACCAAAGAGATACATTTTGAACTACAAAGTGTTGGAATATTTAATTAGAATATTCAAACTTTGGATCTTTAACTACAATAATTGAATATTCAACCAAAAAGATGAATTTTTAACTAAAATGATGGAACATTCAGCTGGAATAGTTATATTTTTAGTTTCAAAAGTTAATTTTTCATCCAAAGAGATGAATTTTCAATTAAAATTATGAGTTTTCAACCGAAGAAAATTAATTTTGAACGAAACAGTTTAACTTTTAATCAAGTAATTAAGTTTTCAACAAAATACATTAATTTTCAAACAGATACTTCAACTTTCTACTAAAAAACGATCAATTTTGAATCAAAAAAGAGAATAGTTAAATTTCCAGCTCAGAAAATTAATTTCAAATAAAAAAAAAACTAATTTGCAAAAAAAGGCTCAATACAGTAATATAAAGCTACTTTTGTAAATGAAGAATCATTGTTATTCAATTTTATATTGCAATTTTTAAAAAAATTTAGCACGCTCTCGAACAAATCCCCTGACATTTCCAGGTTTTCCAGGTGGGGTAGACACCCTGCTGCACTGGTTATTCCAAAGTAGTGTTGGGACATCGATATCGAAAACATCGATCTTTTGCTTTCGATTATCGATGTTTCAACATCGATATCGCCTTATTTCTGACTCTGAAACGTTTTTTTAAACCTACTCAATTCACTGAATTTCTTCATATTTTTGAATTGTTTTTAATTCACTTGATTGCTTTTTAAATTCAGCTTCATTTTTTATGAATTTCAAATTTATTTGAATTCTTTTGTAGTCATTAGTCACTTTTTTGGTTAGAAATTAGTAGAATTTCAAAATTTTGAAGAGATTTGAAATTATCTTTTGAAATTCATTCTGAGTTCTTATTAATTTACCCTGATTTCCTCTAAATTCATTTTTAATTTTACAGAAATCTCTGGAATTTTTTGTATTTTTTCCAATTCATTTGAATTCTTTTTACTAGAAATGGTTTGAAGTCTTATGAATTCATCCTGCATTTTTTACCCTTTGAGCGCGATATTTCATAAAACGATTATCGATATTTCTGTACGATATCAATGTTGATATTTTACATCGATGTTGTCTTTTCGATATATCGATATTTTCATTCCATGTCCCATCCAAACTGGAAATTTCTCAATAATAGGAATAGCTTACCGGCAATTTTGCAAGCCGATCTTGCCACGCGTGAGCATGTCCACGAGTCGACCGGGCGTGGCGACCAGCAGGTGGCAGCCGCGGTCCAATTCGCGCATCTGATCAGCAATATTGGCGCCACCGTAGACGACGGCGGGACGCATGCGCGATCTGTAGGCGAATTTACGCGCCTCGTCGTAAATTTGTGTAGCTAATTCTCTAGTGGGGGCCAGAACAAGGCCGAGGGGAAACTGCTTACGACGTCCGGAAGATGCCGGATTGGGGGGTTGTCCAGCCTCGTAAATCTGATTCAAAATTGGCACTAGGAAGGCCGCGGTTTTACCAGACCCTGTTTGGGCACAGGCCATCACATCGCGACGGCCAATGATTATTGGAATCGCGTACTTCTGGACTGGCGTAGGCATATCATATCCAGCTAGGCTAATACTGTTCCTTATAATCTCGGTCAGCTTAACCTCCTCAAACTGAAACAACAAGACAAGAAAAATAGGTTGGATAAATAGAATAGATACATTTTCAGTTGAAAACATTATTTTTCTATCGAACTGATGAATCTTCAACTGAAATAGTTGAATCTTCAACCAAAAAAAAAATAATTTTTTAACAAACAAGACATTTCTCAACAAAATAAATCAATTTTCAACAAAATAGATCAATTTTCAACAAAATAATTATATTTCCAACTAAAAAAGACAAATTTTTAAACAAATGGAATAGATAAATTTTCAACTAAAATGATGAATCGTTAACTGGAATAGTTGAATTTTCAACCAAAAAGATAACTTTTCTGACAAAAATGACATTTTTCAACAAAATGAATGAATTTTCAACCATATAGTTGAATCTTGAACTTGAAAAGTTCAATTTTCAACCAGAAATGGAACAGTTGAATTTTTAATCGAAAAAATTAATTTTCCACCAAACTGATGAATATTCAACTAAAAATGATGAATCTTCAACTGGAATAGTTGAATTTTGAACAAAAAAGATTAATTTGAAAAAAAAAACAATATTTTTCAACCAAATAAATCAATTTTCAACAAAATAATTATATTTCCAACTAAAAAAGACAAATTTTTAACCAAATGGGATAGATAAATTTTCAGTTGAAAAAATTATTTTTCTATCGAACTGATGAATCTGCAACTAAAATAGTTGAATTTTCAACCAAAAAGATTAATTTTCAACTAAAATGACCAATCTTTAGCTGGAATAGTTGAATTTTCAACCAAAAAGATTAAATTTCTTACAAAAATGACATTTTTCAACAAAATGAATGAATTTTCAACCATATAGTTGAATCTTGAACTTAAAAAGATCAATTTTCAACCAGAAATGGAATAGTTGAATTTTTTATCGCAAAAATTAATTTTCCACCAAACTGATGAATCTTTAACTGGAATAGTTTGAATTTTCAAACCAAGAGAATAATTTTGTAACAAAAAAGACAACAAAATAAATCAATTTTCAACAAAATAGTTATATTTCCAACTAAAAGAGAAATTTTCAACAAAATAGTTGAATTTTATACAAAAGAAGATCAATTTTCAAGCAAAAATGGAATAGTTGAATTTTCGTTAAAATTTTTTTTTTTTTCACAAACTGATGAATCTTCGACTAGAATAGTTGAATTTTCAACCCAAAAGATTAATTTTATAGCAAAAAAGACATTTCTCAACAAAATAGTTATATTTCCAACTAAAAGACAAATTTAAAAAAAGAATAGTTGAATTTTGAACCAAGAAAGATCAATTTTCAAGCAAAAATGGAATAGTTAAATTTTCGGTTGAAAAAATTATTTTTCCATCAAACTGATGAATTTTGAACTGATGTAGTTGAATTTTAAACAAACAAGATGAATTTTCAACTCAAATGATGAACCTTTAACTGAAATAGTTGAATCTTCAATCAAAAAGATTAATTTTTTAAGAGAAAATACATTTTTCAACAAAATAAATTAATTATCAACCAAAAAATTGAATTTTTGTTTAAAAAATTAATTTTCCACCAAACTGATGACTTTTCTACTGAAAGAGTTGAATTTTAAACAAAAAAAAACTGAATTTTCAACTAAAAGGAACAATTTTTAACTAGAATAGCTGAATTTTCAACCCAAAAAATTGATAAAAAAAAATGTCAGTTTTCAACCAAATAAATTAGTTTTCAACTAAATAGTTGAATATTCAACTAAAAAAAAAATCAACCAAAAATAGAATAGTTCAATTTGCAGTTGAAAAAATCAATTTTCACCAAACTGACGAATTTTCAACTAAAATTATGAATCTTCAACTGAAATAGATGAATTTTATACAAAAAAAAGATGAATTTTCAACTAAAATGATGAATCTTCAACGGGAATAGTTGAATTTTTAACAAAAAAGATCATTTTTCTACCAAAAAGACGATTTTCAACCAAATAAATTATTCATAAAACAAATAGTTGAATTTTAAACTAGAAAATATCAATTTTTAACCATAAATAAAATTGTTAAATTTTCAGTTGCAAAAAAAAATAATTTTCGACCAAACTTATAAATTTTCAATCAAAAATGGAAAAGTTAAATTTTCAGTTAAAAAAATTAATTTTCCACCAAACTGATGAATTTTAAACTAAAATGTTAAATCTTCAAACTAGAATAGTTAAAACTTTAAACAAAACGATACATTTTCAACGAAAATGATAAACCTATTGAAATAGTTGAATTTTTAACGCAGAAGATCAATTTCTACAAAAAGACGAATTTTTAGCAAAATACATGAATTTTCAAATAATAAAAAAAATTGATTGGCAACTAAAAATTTAATAGTTAAATTATCATAGAAAAACATTAATTTTCAACCAAGGAGATGAATTTTTCACTAAAATGATGGAATATTCATTTGGCATAATTACATTTTCAGTTTTAAAAAAATGATAATTTTTAACAACAAAAAAAAAAAAACTAACATTGAAAGAAATAGTTACATTTTCAAACAATAATAATGGAATTTTCGAAAGAAAAAAAAACAACTTTTCAACCAGGAAGATTAATTTCTACCAAAAAAGACGATTTTTCATCTAAAAAATATAAATTGTCAATAAAAAATTTCTACTTCTAAATATATATGAATAAGCATAAGTTTCGTTTTTTATTTTTTAAGAATTTTAATTTAAAGTAAGAAAAAAGTAGAGCAAGTAGCTCAAAGGAACAATAGAAAATTATAAATTATAAGGAAATTAAATGTACTTCCCGCATAAAAAATAAAATCAAGGACGATTCCCGAATTTTGTCATTCCCGGACAAATCCCGGATTTCCTTAAATTCCCGCACATTGATGAATTTTCGAATAAAATTGTGAATCTTTAGTACCATTGAAAAGGTTAACTGAATTAATTCATTGAATCTTCAACCAAGAAAATTAATTTTTAACAAAAGAGTTTTAACTTGCAGCAAAGTAATTTAATTTTCATTCCAAAAAATATAAATTCTGAACAAGGAAAGATTTTTCAGTCAACACAGAGAAAAAATTGAAAACTATTAAATTTTCAAACAAAAAGATGAATTTCAAAACAAGAAGATTAATTTTATACAAAGAAGAACGAATTTCAACAAAATACATGAATTTTCAAATAAAAACGATTACTTTTCAACAAAAAAATAGAATACGTAGTTCAAATTTCAGCTGAAAAAATTGACTTCAAACTAAAAGAAAGGCGAATTTTTAACAAAATAATTAAATACGGTAACATAAAGCTACTTTTACAAATGAAGAATAATTGTTATTCATTTTTATAATTTAAATAAAAAAAAAAATTAAGCACATTCTCGAAAAAATTGCCTGAATTAAAAAAAAACAATCCGACATGTCCAGCTATTTCCGGTGAAAGAGAAAGAGGAATAGGAGGAAGAGGAATAGGAGAAAGAGGGAGGTGGGGAGATAGAGGAATATGAAAAAGAGGGAGAGGATGAACATGAAGAGGAAGAAGTGAAAGAGGATGAAGAAAAAAAAGAACAGAAAGAGGAATAGGAGAAAGAAAGAGAGAAGAAAGAGGAATAGGAGAAAGTGGGAGAGGAATAATAATAGGAGAAAAAGGGAGATGAGGAAGGCGAGAAAGAGGAATAAGAGAAACGGGGAGCGAAGGAGAAAGAGGGAGAAGAAGCGGAGATAGATGAAGAAGTGGAAGAGGATGGAGAAGAAAAAAAAGAAGAGAAAGAGAAACAGTAATAGGAGAAA
>CAKNXH010082463.1:0-17586 GCA_932178445.1 Andricus quercusramuli
GACGTGTGGAATATCGAGTCCACGAGCGGCGACCGCAGTCGCAACCAGGATGGGAGTTTTGCCAGCACGGAAACGACGTAAGGCATCTTCTCGCTCACGCTGCGTTCGGTCGCCGTGAATACTGGTCACTGGGTAACCCATCTGATACAAGAATTCTTCCAGCATGTCCGCACCCTTCTTAGTCTCGACGAAAACCAGCGTCAAAGACTCGGCAGCTAGAAAAACCACCAAACATTACATTACACATTATGTTTCATTAACGAGAGCAGCCTCCAGAACAGGCCTCGAACTGGCTTTTGCAGTTCAATGAAAAGTATAGAATAATTTAAAAACTTGAAGTAATTCCCAAATTATCGCCGAAAATATTTTTTTTGTAATAATATGCATAACAGTAATGAATAATTCTAAAATCGTCACGAAAACAATCAGCTAAATGGTGGTAAAATTGAATATTTGGATGTCAGCATTCCAAAGGTTTAAAATTGTATGTTTTATTATAATTTATTTTGTTGTTTTTATTGAATAATTATAAGAATTCAAAAGTTTATAATTAAATATATAAATCCTCAATGATGAATATTTATTAAAATGAATAAATATAATTATAATAAACTAATAGAATATTTTTTTATTGTTAATTCAAGGTCGTCGTTTTAATCAAGGAAAAATTTTCCCGGTCATTTCCGGGTTTTTCAAGGTTTGCGAAAAAAGATTGTAACTCTTGAAGGTAACATTTTTTTTTATTTGAAATCACAAAAATCGAACTGTAAATTAAAACACTGAAAGTGAAATTTTTATAAGTTGTACAGTTCAAAGATTTCAAAATACACATAAATCCACGCTATTACATATTTTCAATTCTCTAAATTGAAGACTGAATCAACGAATTTATAGATTTTCAAAATTATATCATTATAAGCAATTTTAAGTTAGAAACACTAAAAATTGAAAGATTAACATTTTTTTTTAACTGAACACTTTTTAAATTGGGAGCAAAATTATTTTAATTTTTGGTTTTCACAACTGATTCATTGGCCAATTATTGTTATTCATACTTCAAAAGTTGTTTTGAAATCTATTTTAAATATTCTCTTTTTTTTTAATAAGAAATCATTTTAAATTTTTTCAGGAATATTACGAAAAAAATTTTTATTATCTTTAAACGATTCAAAATCTTTTCAAAACTTTTTCAGATTTCAAAAAATTATCAAAACAAAATATAGATTTTTGAAGAGTTCAAAATAAAAGTTTGAAGCTTTTTAAGGATTTTGAAACGTTTGAAGATAAGAAAAATTTTTTCCGTAAGATTCCTGAACAAATTTTAAATGATTTCTTATTAAAAAACGAGAATATTTAAAAAGACTTCAAAACAATTTTTGAAGTATGAATAATAATTGACCAATTAATCATTTGTAAGGACCAAAAATTAAAATAATTTTGCTTCCAATTTAAAAAGTGTTGAGTTTAAAAAAATTGGTAATCTTCCAATTTTCAAAATTTCTAACTTAAAATTGCTCACAATGATATAATTTTGAAAATCTATAAATTCCAAATTAAAAAATGTTCATTTTTAACAAAATTTTAATCTTCTAATTTTCAAAGTTTCTAACTTAAAATTGCTCACAATGATGTAATTTTTAAAATCTATAAATTGCAATTCAAAAAGTGTTCACTTTAAAAAAAAATGTTATTCTTTCAATTTTTAATGTTTCTAACTAAAAATTGCTTACAATGATATGATTTTAAAAAACCAATAAATTCGTTGATTCATTCTTCAATTTAGAGAATTAAAAATACATATGTAATACCGTGGATTTATATATATTTTTGAATTTTTGAACTGTACAATTCATAAAAGTTTAACAATTATTTAGTCACTGAGCGTTTAATAAAGAAAAATTATGCTTTAATTTTAAAAGTTTAAAATTCAAATGAGTCCCACTTTAAGTGTTTTAATTTGCAGTTCATTTTTTGTAATTTCAAATACAAAAAATTTTACCTTCAAGAGTTTGAATCTTTTTTCGTAAACCTGGAAAACCCCGGAAATTTGTTCCTTGATTAAAACCTACCTTGCATTAACAATAAAAAATATATTATTTTATTATAATTATATTTATTTATTTTAATAAATGTTTTTCATTGAGGATTTATATATTTAATTATAAACTTTTCAATTCTTACAATCATTTAATAAAAACAACAAAATAAATTATAATAAAACATAAAATTTTAAACCTTGAATGCTGACATCCAAATATTCAATTTTACCACTATTCAGCTGCTTGTTTTCATGACGATTTTAGAATTAATAATTACTGTTATGCATATTATTAGAAAACAAAATATGTTTTGCAAAAATTTGGCCGTAAAAAATGGGCCAGACGCTAAGAAAATCAGAAATGTGGTGGCGATGCATAGGGCTGCTTTAAACATAGAAAATAGTGTAAATAGTGTCAATTAAAAAAAAAATTGTGTCAAAATAGTGTCATAATATTTTTCCAGTATTAAAAATGAACTTAAATGCTTATTAAAATTTTTACTATTTAATCCAACTATTCTTTTAACGAAAGTTAATTCTTTTGAGTTGGAAATCTATTATTAAATTTTTCGTTAAGAATTCAACTTTTTTTATTTAAAAATTTCATTACTTGGTTCAGAATTAAATTATTTGGTTGAAAATTCAACAATTTTCTTAAAAAGTCATACCGCTTGGTAAAAAATTAATGAATTGAAAAGTAGTCTTTTTGTCTTGATAATTCAACAGTTTGATTGAAATTTTGTTTGTTTCTCGACTAAATTTTTTTTTAAATTAAAAATTCAACTATTTCGTTGAACATTCATGATTTTAATTTGAAACTTTATCTCTTTCTGTAAAAATGTTTCCTTTTTTGTTATAAATATAACTATCTGGTAAAAAATTGATTTTGAGGTTGAAAATTAACTTTTGTGTTGAAAAATCACATTTTCGATTTGAAAATTAAACTGTTTTGCAAAAAAGTTCGTTTTTTCGGCTCGAAAATTAAACAATTCGCTAAAAAAATTTGTCTATTTGGTTGAAAATTGATATATTTTGTTTAAATTCGTCTTTTTTGAAAGAAAATCAATTTTTTTATTAAAAATGCAATTCTTTATTTGAAAATTAATCTGTTTTAGATGACGATTCAAGTATTTTGTTGGAAATTCATCTTTTTGGTTTGAAAATGTATTTCTTTCTGTAGAAATTTTATCTTTTTTTTTTGTTATAAATACAACTGTCTGGTTAAAACTTAAAGTGTTCTGTGGTTGAAAATTAACTTTTTTGTTGAAAAATCACATTTTCGATTTGAAAATTAAACAGTTTTGCAATAAATCTAGTTTTTTCGGCTCGAAAATTAAACAATTCGTTTAAAAAATTTGTCTATTTGGTTGAAAATTGATGTATTTTGTTTAAAATTCGTCTTTTTTAGAAGAAAATCAATTTCTTGATTGGAAATCCAAATCCTTAGTTGAAAATTAAACTGTTTTAGATGACGATCCAAGTATTTTGTTAAAAATTGATCTTTTTATTTTAAAAATGTATTTCTTTCTCTAGAAATTTTATCTTTTTTGTTGTTGTTATAAATACAACTGTCTGGTTAAAACTTGAAGTGTTCTGTGGTTGAAAATGAACTTTTTTGTTGAAAAATCACATTTTCGATTTGAAAATTAAACTGTTTTGTAAAAATTCTTTTTTTTCGACTCGGTAACTTAAACAATTTGTTGAAAAAATTTATGTATTTGGTTGAAAATTGATATATTTTGTTTAAATTCGTCTTTTTAAAAAAAAATCAATTTTTTGATTAAAAATGCAATTCTTTATTTGAAAATTAATCTGTTTTAGATGACGATTCAAGTATTTTGTTGAAAATTTGTCCATGTTGGATAAGCCGAACTGTTTTTTTTTTTATTTAGAATAAAAATCTTTTTATTGAAATATCAACCATTACAAATTTCGTTAAAAATTCAACTTTTTAGATT
Organism: Andricus quercusramuli; assembly: GCA_932178445.1. Classification (NCBI taxonomy): domain Eukaryota; kingdom Metazoa; phylum Arthropoda; class Insecta; order Hymenoptera; family Cynipidae; genus Andricus; species Andricus quercusramuli. Next base: position 3,997 of record CAKNXH010082463.1, read on the forward strand.
AAAAATTCAAATCCTTGGTTTAAAGTTTAATTAATTTATTAAAAGTTCATTTTCTGTGTGGAAAACTTATAATTTTAGTTGAAAGTTTCTTGAAAAAAATATTTTTAACTGAAAATTTAATTATTTTTTTGAAAATTCAACTGCTTGGTTGTTAAATAACTTTTTGTTGAAAAGTTTACAATTTAGGATAAACTTCAACTATTTAGTACAAAAAATAACTTTCCAAAAAATAGTTACATTTTCAAAGTGATGAACTTTTCACTAAAATTGTAACTCTGTAACTGGAATAATTCAATCTTCGACCAAAAAGATAAATTTTTAACCAAAAAGATTAATTTCTTCCAAAAAAGACGAATTTCCAACTGAAAAAAAGATCATTTCTTAACTAAAAAATGAATTAGATTTTTAGACAAAAAATTAATGTTTAACCAAAGAGATGAATTTTTAAATAAAATTATGGAATATCAAACCAGAGTAATAGTTACACATTCAGTTTAAAAAAAAATCAACCAAAAAAAAGAAACAGATTTTCAACAAAATAGTTAAATTTTCGGCAAAGAAATTTCTTTCCATCCAAAGGAAAAACAAGTTTTCAATCAATTAGCTTATTTTTCAGAGAAATGAATTTTTAATTAAAATGACGAATCTTCAACCGAAAAAATTAATTTCTAACAAAGGAGTTTAATTGTCAACCAAGTAATTTTATTGCCAACCTAAACAATGAATTTTCAACTAAAATGATGAACATTTAACTGGAATACTTGAATTTTTAACCGAAAAGAAGTTTTTCAAACATGAAGATTAACTTTTAAGGAAAATGATAATTTTCTATCAAGAAAAAAAATTGATTTTTTTAACAAAATACTTGAATTTTTAAAGAAACAGTTGAATTGTCAAATTAAAAAAAAATCATCCAAATTATTGAATTTTGAACTGTAAAACACCAATTTTCCACCAAAAATGGTACAATTCAAATTTCAGTTTGAGAAATTAATTTTTAACCAAACTGATGAATCTTCAACTAAAAATAATGAATCTTCAACTGTAGTGGTTGAATTTTATACCAAACAGATGAATTATCAAGCACAAAGATTAATTTTTTACGAAAAAGACGAATTTTCCACAAAGTAAATACATATTCAAACGAATGGTTCAATTTATAAATAAAAAATCAATTTTCAACAAAATAGTTGAATTTTCATAAAAAAAAAGATACATTTTCAACCAAAAATAGAACAGTGAAATTTTGTGTTAAAAATATAATTCTTAACCAACGAAAAAACGGATTTTAAGCAAAATAGTTCAATTTTCTACTGGAATTCAACAAAGTAGTTACATTTTCAAATAGAGATGAATTTTGAATTGAATTGATAAATTTGCAACTAAAAAATTAATTTTTAGCAAAAGAGTCTAACTTTCAAGCAAATAATTTTATTTCCAACCTAAAATAGGAATTTTCAACTATAAAATTGTTGAATTTTGAACTAGAAAAGACCAATTTTCAACCCAAAAAAATGGTACAGTTAAATTTTCAGTTTAAGAAATTAATTTTCAACTAAAATAATAAATCTTCAACTGGAGTGGTTGAATTTTATACCAAAAAGATGATTTTTTAAGCATAAAGATTAATTTTCTACAAAAAAGACGAATTTTCCACAAAGTACGTACATCTTTAAACGAATAGTTTAATTTTTAAATAAAAAATATCAATTTTCAATTTTCTACTGGAATAGTTAAATTTTGATTTTAAAAAAAATATATATATATTTTCAATAAAGTAGTTACATTTTCAAATAGAGATGAATTTTGAATTAAATTGATAAATTTTCAACTAAAAAATTAATTTTTAACAAAAGAGTTTAATTTTTAACCAAGTAGTTGAATTTCTTAAATTTTACAGCGATCAGAAGTAAATTCCCGGGTTTTTAATCAAAACCCCGGTCATTAGGGAGCGAATCTTTTTTCAGAAAATACACGCATTATTTTGCAAGGTGGCAAATATCAAATTTTTCAAGGAATCTGTATTTCATCAGAGAATAACAGAAATTTTTTACGTATTTTCAGACTAGATGGAAATATTAATTAAAAATTATTTTAAATTAATTTTCCCCTGAAAAGGGATAGAGTTAAAGATAAAGATAAGATAAAATTCAGAGGTTCGATTCCAAGCGGAGCGAAAGGAGATATTTTTTCAGAGAAAAATTAATTTTATCTAATTTTAAATTCATATTTCCATCTGGTCTGAAAAGACGTTAAAAATGTCTGTTCAGTGTTCTAAAGAGTTTAAGTCCTCGGAGAAATTCTCACGAGCATGAGAATATGCTCGACCTTTATGTGCTTTGAGAATTTAATGAGCATTTATGAGCATTTCGAATTAGGATTAAAAAAATCGTATTTTCGACTTTTATTTATAAACGGGTGGTTTCTAAATTCTTCTAGATATAAAACCAACCATACACCCATAATATTAATAATATTAACGCAAAATATATTTTTTGTTTCTAAATATATTTAAAATACTTTTTCGTGGTGTTTTCAAGTCAAAAAGATAAATTTTCAACCAAAGAAATGAATTTGTACCTAAAACGATGAATCTTCAACCGAAAATATGAATTTTTAACCAAATAGTTAGTTGAATTTTCAGCCCAAAATATTAATTTTTTCTACCAAAAAAAGAGTCATTTTCAACAAAGTTTATGAATTTTTATCTAAAAAATATCAATTTTCAACCAAGATTAGAACAGTTAAAATGTCAGAAAAATAGAGATTCAACAAAAAAAAACGAATTTAAACAAATACATATTTTCTTTTCATAACAAAAAAATATATTTTTTAACCAAAAACAGAAGAATTAAATTTCCATTTGAGACAATCAATTTAGAAAAAATGAATTCTCAAGAAAATAATTCAATAAAAAAGATAAATTTACGAACAAGAAATAGAATATTTCAATTTTCCGTTGAAAAAGTAAATTTAAAGAAAAAAAAAGTTGTCAGCAAAATGAATTAATTTTCAACTAAAAAGAAACGAATTTCTAACCAAAGAAATGAATTTTTTAATAAAACGATGAATCTTCAACCAAGAATATGAATTTTTAACCAAATAGTTGCATTTTCAACTCAAAAGATTAATTTTATACCAAAAAAGGCTCATTTCCAACAAAGTACATGAACTAAAATGTTAATTTTAATAGTTAAAATGTCCGGAAAATAAATGTTCAACCAAGAAAAACGAATTTTCAGCAAAATATATTTTTTTTAAATATTTTTTGACCAAAAATAGAAGAATTAAATTTTCTACTAAAAAGAAACAAATTTTCAACTAAATTAATTAATTTTTTATCACAATGATGAATTTTCAACCAAAAACATGAAATTTTGTCCAAATGGTGGATACAAAATTAAGTCCAAAATTCAAAAGATGATTTTTCTATCAAGAAAACTTTCAACTAAATTTTTTTTTTTTTCAATGAGAGTAATGAATTCAACTAAAATTATGAATCTTCAGCTGAAAAAATTTTATTTTTCACCAAATGCATGAATTTTAAACTAAGAAGATAAATTTTCTACCGAAAATGAAGTAGGATAATTTTCAGTTAGTAAAATAAATTTTCAATCAAAAGCAAACAAATTTTCAAGCAAAGGAATGAATTTTTTAACAAAAAGATGAAATTTCAACTAATGAGATTATTCTTTTACTAAAAAAAGACGGCTTTTCAACAAATAATTAGATTTTCAGTTAAAAAATTAATTTTGAATCAAAAATAAGAAATTTTGTCCAAATAGTGGATTTTTCAATCCAAACGATGAATTTTCTATCAACAAAAAAGAAACGAATTTTCAGCTAAACAATTTTTCTTTCAATAAAAGAAATAAAGTCTTAGCAAAGAATAAAATAGTTAAATTTTCTACTACACAGATACTTTTTTAACGAAAAAGATTGTATTTCTATCAAAAAAGGTAAATTTTCCACAAAAAATGGAATAGTTAATGTGAATTTTCAAGCAAAGAAATTCATTTTTAACAAAGAAGATGAAATTTCAACTACAGAAAAAAGTACGGAGTTTCCACAAATAGTTAAATTTTCACCGAAAACAGATAAATCTTCAACTAAGAATAGAATAGTTTCATTTTCAGTAAAAAAAAAAAATTATTTCCAATACAATTTAAGTAAATTTTCAACAAAGTGGTATAATTTCCAATCAAGAAGATTAAATTTATATTAGAAAAGATAAATTTCCGACAAAAAATGGAACACTTATACATTTCCAGTTAAAAAAATTAATTATGAATAAGAAAAATATCATTTTCAACCAATAAGATGAATTTTTAACAAAGTACATGAATTTTCAACCAAGTATTTGAATTTTTAAAGGAATTTCCAACCAAAAGGATGAATTAGTCACCAAGAAGATTAAATATTCTCCCACGAAATTAGAGTTTTCAATAAAATACAGGACTTTTAAATCAGATATTTGAATTATTAACTTAAGAAGATAAATTCTGAACCAAACATGTGCGAGTTAATTTTCAGTTAAAATAATTAATTATCATCTAGGAAACATTATTGTCAACAAAAGAATTAAATTTTGAACAAAAGAAGGAGTTTTTAACTAGAATGATGAAACGACAACCAAATAAATGAGTTTTTAACAAAGTAGTTCCACTTCCAACTAAGTAGTTCAATTTTCTACCAAAAAAGATATAATAATAAAATTAACTTTAACTTTAGTTTATCGAAAATTCCCTAACTTTTGTCAAGTTATTCCTTACATTCCCTGACTTTCTGAAATTATCTGACCTGTAGCAACTCTGTAATTTAAAATAAGTATATGTTTATTTCACTCTAGAATGTTTTTGTAAAATATATGTATTAATTATGATATATATTTGTTTAAACAATAAATGCTTTAAATTCTCTTTAATGCTCTATAAATGCTCTATTCGAGCTTAATGCTGAGCATATTTTCGAGAGCATTTGCTCAACATAAATTCTTGAGCATTTAAGAACTCTGTCTGTTATTCTCTGATGATAATACAGATACCTTGAAAAAATAGTGTAAATAGTGTGGTGAGTCCGAGGTCTGCCAGGAATATAAAACATTATCAAAAAAGAAACAAGACTTCTTTTTTTAAGTTTAAACTTACAAGGTTCTTGGAGATTGCTAGCTTGCAGCAGATCGAGTAAATACGACCGCTTATCGTGGTCCTCAACCCAGACAATCTTCTGGGTGATATTCTCTGAAGTCGATCCCACACGACCAACGGCTAAGAAAATATAGTTGCTCAGGAAATCCCTGGCCAACATCTGAATTTCCTTCGGGAAAGTAGCGGAGAACATGAGCGTCTGTCTCTCGCCAGTGGGCGGCATGTTGTCTTCTTCAACAATGCGTCGGATTTGGGGCTCGAAACCCATATCAAGCATACGATCTGCTTCATCGAGTACTAAGTATCTGCACGGAAAAAAGAAAAATTAGCTCTAATTAAAGATCTGGAAGAGGAAATAATTAATTAGGGTGTCTACTCAAACCCTGGAAACCAATTTCCTAACCATTCCACGTCTAATTTTTCATTGCACGGAGCCATTCAAATATTTAGAATTTTTTTAAACAATCGACACGGAATATGTGTACAGTTTCGCGAGTTTATTTGATAAATAAAGTTTTTTTTCTTCAGATTCTAGGGATTCAATTAATACGTTTAATTTAGAAAGCTTTGACAAATTATATTACAAGATATTAGTAAATATATTAGCATCCTCGATTAATTAAATCATTAAATAATACTGAAAACACAATTCATCATTTCTCAAAGTTGTCTGTTAAAATCCATGAATTTGAATAATAATTTTTAAAAAAATTTATTTTATCTTCTACTTAAAATTCAGTGCATATTTAGGTAAAATTAATGTGGTTACTATATTAAATTCAATTTTAACCGCTTCCAATTCGTAGGTTTTCAAGTTAAAATATTGCATTTTCAACAATACAGATAAATTTTTAACCAAATAGTTCAATTTCCAAACAAAAGAGTTAATTTTCTACCAAAAAAAGACGCTTTTTCAACAAAATACATGAATTCTGAAACAAATAGCTGAATTTTCAACAACAAAATTTTCAGCCAAATAGTTCAATTTTGAACTAAAAAAGATCAGTTTTCAACACAAAATTAAAGTTAAATTTCTGTTAAAAACATTCATCTTCAACAACAACAAAAAACCACAAATTTTCGACCAAAAAGATGATTTTTTAACAGAACAGTTCAACTTTCAACCCAGTAGTTTTATTTTTAACTAGAATGATGAATATTTAACTGGAATACTGGAATTTTTAACCAAAAATATGAATTTTCTACCAAAGACACGATTTTTCAACAGAATATATGAAATTTCAACGCAATAGTTTAATTTTCAACTAAAAACGACAAATTTTCAACGAAATAGTTGAATTTCGAACTAAGAAAAAAACAATTTTCAACCAAAAAGAATAATTTTTGCCAAAAAGACAATTCTTCAACAAAATACATGAATTCTCAACCAAATAGTTGAATTTTCAACCAAAAAGAAAATCAATTTTCAACCAAAAAGTTGAGTTTCGAACTAAAAAAGGTCATTTTTCAACCAAAAATGGATGTTAGATTTTCAGTTAAAAAAAATTAATTTTCTACAAGAAAAAAAAATTCAACTAAACTGATGAATCTTCAACTGGAATTGATGAATTTTAAACAAAAAAGATGAATATTTAGCAAAAGAGTTTGACTTTTGAACAAGAAGTTTTATTTTCAACAAAAGATACGATTTTTTAAAAAAGACATGAATTTTAAATAAAACAATTGAATTTTCAACCAAAAAGATACATTTTTAACTAAATTTATGGAATATTTAATTGGAATAGTTACATTTTCAGTTTAAACAAAAAAAATAATAATTTTCAAAAAAGTATTTGTTTTCAAACAAAGTGATGAATTTTCAACTAAAATAATTAATCTTTAACTGGCATAGTCGAATTTTAAATAAACAAGTTAAAATTTCAACTAAAATGATGATTCATTAACTGGAATAGTCAAATTTTTAACCAAAAACATCAATTTTCAAGCAAGAAGATTAATTTCTAACAAAAAAGATAAATTTTCAACTGAAAAAGATCAACCAAAAATTTAAAAGTTAAATTTTTAGTTAAGAAATTAATGTTCAGCCAAAGATACACATTTTTAACAAAAATGATGGAATATTCAATTGTAACAGTTACATTTTCAGTTTAAAAAAAAATAATTTTCAGCCGAAGAAAAAAAGAATTTTTCAAAAAATAGCTGATTTCTCAACCAAAGGGATATATTTGTTATTAAAATGATGAATTTTCAAACAAAAAATTAATTATTAACAAAAGAGTTAAACTTTCTACCAAATAATTGAATTTTTATTCCAAAAGAAATTAATTCTGAACTAAAAATGTACCAGACTTGACTTTTCAACAAAAAAGATTAAATTTCTACCAAGAAAGACAATTTTTCACAAAAATACATGAATTCTCAACCAAATAGTTGAATTTTCAAATGGAAAAGATAAATTTTCAACCAAATAGTTGAATTTTGAAATAAAAAAGATTAGTTTTCGACCAATAATGGAACAGTTGATTTTTTAGTTTAAAAATTAATTCTCTCATAAATAAAGAAACAAATTTTCAACTAAAGTGATACATTTTCAACATTACTGATGAATCTTCAATAGATGAATTTTCACCCAAAAAGATAAATTTTGAAAAAAGAAGATTAATTCTTGGATAAGAAGATTAATTTTCTTCAAAAAAAGATGATTTTTCAACAAAATACATGAATTTTTAGGAAAATAGTTGAGTTTTCAACTAAAAACCATTTTTTAACTAAAATGATGAAGATTAGTTTCTACTGAAAAGACGAAATGTCATCAAAATACATCACTTTTCAACTAAAGATAAATTGTCAACCAAAAATTCAAGAGTTAGATTTGCAGTTGAAAAATTAATGCTCATCAAAAGATGAAAAAATATTCATATGATGAATATTTAACTGGAATACTTGAATTTTTAACTATAAATGGAATAGTTTAATTTTCGTTTAAAAAAATTAATTTTCCACACAAAAAACTGAATGAAAAAAAAAGATAAATTGTCAATCAAAAAATGAATAGTTAAATTTTCAGTTAAGAAAATTAATGTTCAACCAAAGAGATACATTTTGAACTACAAAGTGTTGGAATATTTAATTAGAATATTCAAACTTTGGATCTTTAACTACAATAATTGAATATTCAACCAAAAAGATGAATTTTTAACTAAAATGACGGAACATTCAGCTGGAATAGTTATATTTTTAGTTTCAAAAGTTAATTTTTCATCCAAAGAGATGAATTTTCAATTAAAATTATGAGTTTTCAACCGAAGAAAATTAATTTTGAACGAAACAGTTTAACTTTTAATCAAGTAATTAAGTTTTCAACAAAATACATTAATTTTCAAACAGATACTTCAACTTTCTACTAAAAAACGATCAATTTTGAATCAAAAAAGAGAATAGTTAAATTTCCAGCTCAGAAAATTAATTTCAAATAAAAAAAAAACTAATTTGCAAAAAAAGGCTCAATACAGTAATATAAAGCTACTTTTGTAAATGAAGAATCATTGTTATTCAATTTTATATTGCAATTTTTAAAAAAATTTAGCACGCTCTCGAACAAATCCCCTGACATTTCCAGGTTTTCCAGGTGGGGTAGACACCCTGCTGCACTGGTTATTCCAAAGTAGTGTTGGGACATCGATATCGAAAACATCGATCTTTTGCTTTCGATTATCGATGTTTCAACATCGATATCGCCTTATTTCTGACTCTGAAACGTTTTTTTAAACCTACTCAATTCACTGAATTTCTTCATATTTTTGAATTGTTTTTAATTCACTTGATTGCTTTTTAAATTCAGCTTCATTTTTTATGAATTTCAAATTTATTTGAATTCTTTTGTAGTCATTAGTCACTTTTTTGGTTAGAAATTAGTAGAATTTCAAAATTTTGAAGAGATTTGAAATTATCTTTTGAAATTCATTCTGAGTTCTTATTAATTTACCCTGATTTCCTCTAAATTCATTTTTAATTTTACAGAAATCTCTGGAATTTTTTGTATTTTTTCCAATTCATTTGAATTCTTTTTACTAGAAATGGTTTGAAGTCTTATGAATTCATCCTGCATTTTTTACCCTTTGAGCGCGATATTTCATAAAACGATTATCGATATTTCTGTACGATATCAATGTTGATATTTTACATCGATGTTGTCTTTTCGATATATCGATATTTTCATTCCATGTCCCATCCAAACTGGAAATTTCTCAATAATAGGAATAGCTTACCGGCAATTTTGCAAGCCGATCTTGCCACGCGTGAGCATGTCCACGAGTCGACCGGGCGTGGCGACCAGCAGGTGGCAGCCGCGGTCCAATTCGCGCATCTGATCAGCAATATTGGCGCCACCGTAGACGACGGCGGGACGCATGCGCGATCTGTAGGCGAATTTACGCGCCTCGTCGTAAATTTGTGTAGCTAATTCTCTAGTGGGGGCCAGAACAAGGCCGAGGGGAAACTGCTTACGACGTCCGGAAGATGCCGGATTGGGGGGTTGTCCAGCCTCGTAAATCTGATTCAAAATTGGCACTAGGAAGGCCGCGGTTTTACCAGACCCTGTTTGGGCACAGGCCATCACATCGCGACGGCCAATGATTATTGGAATCGCGTACTTCTGGACTGGCGTAGGCATATCATATCCAGCTAGGCTAATACTGTTCCTTATAATCTCGGTCAGCTTAACCTCCTCAAACTGAAACAACAAGACAAGAAAAATAGGTTGGATAAATAGAATAGATACATTTTCAGTTGAAAACATTATTTTTCTATCGAACTGATGAATCTTCAACTGAAATAGTTCAATCTTCAACCAAAAAAAAAATAATTTTTTAACAAACAAGACATTTCTCAACAAAATAAATCAATTTTCAACAAAATAGATCAATTTTCAACAAAATAATTATATTTCCAACTAAAAAAGACAAATTTTTAAACAAATGGAATAGATAAATTTTCAACTAAAATGATGAATCGTTAACTGGAATAGTTGAATTTTCAACCAAAAAGATAACTTTTCTGACAAAAATGACATTTTTCAACAAAATGAATGAATTTTCAACCATATAGTTGAATCTTGAACTTGAAAAGTTCAATTTTCAACCAGAAATGGAACAGTTGAATTTTTAATCGAAAAAATTAATTTTCCACCAAACTGATGAATATTCAACTAAAAATGATGAATCTTCAACTGGAATAGTTGAATTTTGAACAAAAAAGATTAATTTGAAAAAAAAACAATATTTTTCAACCAAATAAATCAATTTTCAACAAAATAATTATATTTCCAACTAAAAAAGACAAATTTTTAACCAAATGGGATAGATAAATTTTCAGTTGAAAAAATTATTTTTCTATCGAACTGATGAATCTGCAACTAAAATAGTTGAATTTTCAACCAAAAAGATTAATTTTCAACTAAAATGACCAATCTTTAGCTGGAATAGTTGAATTTTCAACCAAAAAGATTAAATTTCTTACAAAAATGACATTTTTCAACAAAATGAATGAATTTTCAACCATATAGTTGAATCTTGAACTTAAAAAGATCAATTTTCAACCAGAAATGGAATAGTTGAATTTTTTATCGCAAAAATTAATTTTCCACCAAACTGATGAATCTTTAACTGGAATAGTTTGAATTTTCAAACCAAGAGAATAATTTTGTAACAAAAAAGACAACAAAATAAATCAATTTTCAACAAAATAGTTATATTTCCAACTAAAAGAGAAATTTTCAACAAAATAGTTGAATTTTATACAAAAGAAGATCAATTTTCAAGCAAAAATGGAATAGTTGAATTTTCGTTAAAATTTTTTTTTTTTTCACAAACTGATGAATCTTCGACTAGAATAGTTGAATTTTCAACCCAAAAGATTAATTTTATAGCAAAAAAGACATTTCTCAACAAAATAGTTATATTTCCAACTAAAAGACAAATTTAAAAAAAGAATAGTTGAATTTTGAACCAAGAAAGATCAATTTTCAAGCAAAAATGGAATAGTTAAATTTTCGGTTGAAAAAATTATTTTTCCATCAAACTGATGAATTTTGAACTGATGTAGTTGAATTTTAAACAAACAAGATGAATTTTCAACTCAAATGATGAACCTTTAACTGAAATAGTTGAATCTTCAATCAAAAAGATTAATTTTTTAAGAGAAAATACATTTTTCAACAAAATAAATTAATTATCAACCAAAAAATTGAATTTTTGTTTAAAAAATTAATTTTCCACCAAACTGATGACTTTTCTACTGAAAGAGTTGAATTTTAAACAAAAAAAAACTGAATTTTCAACTAAAAGGAACAATTTTTAACTAGAATAGCTGAATTTTCAACCCAAAAAATTGATAAAAAAAAATGTCAGTTTTCAACCAAATAAATTAGTTTTCAACTAAATAGTTGAATATTCAACTAAAAAAAAAATCAACCAAAAATAGAATAGTTCAATTTGCAGTTGAAAAAATCAATTTTCACCAAACTGACGAATTTTCAACTAAAATTATGAATCTTCAACTGAAATAGATGAATTTTATACAAAAAAAAGATGAATTTTCAACTAAAATGATGAATCTTCAACGGGAATAGTTGAATTTTTAACAAAAAAGATCATTTTTCTACCAAAAAGACGATTTTCAACCAAATAAATTATTCATAAAACAAATAGTTGAATTTTAAACTAGAAAATATCAATTTTTAACCATAAATAAAATTGTTAAATTTTCAGTTGCAAAAAAAAATAATTTTCGACCAAACTTATAAATTTTCAATCAAAAATGGAAAAGTTAAATTTTCAGTTAAAAAAATTAATTTTCCACCAAACTGATGAATTTTAAACTAAAATGTTAAATCTTCAAACTAGAATAGTTAAAACTTTAAACAAAACGATACATTTTCAACGAAAATGATAAACCTATTGAAATAGTTGAATTTTTAACGCAGAAGATCAATTTCTACAAAAAGACGAATTTTTAGCAAAATACATGAATTTTCAAATAATAAAAAAAATTGATTGGCAACTAAAAATTTAATAGTTAAATTATCATAGAAAAACATTAATTTTCAACCAAGGAGATGAATTTTTCACTAAAATGATGGAATATTCATTTGGCATAATTACATTTTCAGTTTTAAAAAAATGATAATTTTTAACAACAAAAAAAAAAAAACTAACATTGAAAGAAATAGTTACATTTTCAAACAATAATAATGGAATTTTCGAAAGAAAAAAAAACAACTTTTCAACCAGGAAGATTAATTTCTACCAAAAAAGACGATTTTTCATCTAAAAAATATAAATTGTCAATAAAAAATTTCTACTTCTAAATATATATGAATAAGCATAAGTTTCGTTTTTTATTTTTTAAGAATTTTAATTTAAAGTAAGAAAAAAGTAGAGCAAGTAGCTCAAAGGAACAATAGAAAATTATAAATTATAAGGAAATTAAATGTACTTCCCGCATAAAAAATAAAATCAAGGACGATTCCCGAATTTTGTCATTCCCGGACAAATCCCGGATTTCCTTAAATTCCCGCACATTGATGAATTTTCGAATAAAATTGTGAATCTTTAGTACCATTGAAAAGGTTAACTGAATTAATTCATTGAATCTTCAACCAAGAAAATTAATTTTTAACAAAAGAGTTTTAACTTGCAGCAAAGTAATTTAATTTTCATTCCAAAAAATATAAATTCTGAACAAGGAAAGATTTTTCAGTCAACACAGAGAAAAAATTGAAAACTATTAAATTTTCAAACAAAAAGATGAATTTCAAAACAAGAAGATTAATTTTATACAAAGAAGAACGAATTTCAACAAAATACATGAATTTTCAAATAAAAACGATTACTTTTCAACAAAAAAATAGAATACGTAGTTCAAATTTCAGCTGAAAAAATTGACTTCAAACTAAAAGAAAGGCGAATTTTTAACAAAATAATTAAATACGGTAACATAAAGCTACTTTTACAAATGAAGAATAATTGTTATTCATTTTTATAATTTAAATAAAAAAAAAAATTAAGCACATTCTCGAAAAAATTGCCTGAATTAAAAAAAAACAATCCGACATGTCCAGCTATTTCCGGTGAAAGAGAAAGAGGAATAGGAGGAAGAGGAATAGGAGAAAGAGGGAGGTGGGGAGATAGAGGAATATGAAAAAGAGGGAGAGGATGAACATGAAGAGGAAGAAGTGAAAGAGGATGAAGAAAAAAAAGAACAGAAAGAGGAATAGGAGAAAGAAAGAGAGAAGAAAGAGGAATAGGAGAAAGTGGGAGAGGAATAATAATAGGAGAAAAAGGGAGATGAGGAAGGCGAGAAAGAGGAATAAGAGAAACGGGGAGCGAAGGAGAAAGAGGGAGAAGAAGCGGAGATAGATGAAGAAGTGGAAGAGGATGGAGAAGAAAAAAAAGAAGAGAAAGAGAAACAGTAATAGGAGAAA